>JAGDFM010000629.1:0-17627 GCA_019155715.1 Phytophthora pseudosyringae
GGTACGAGTTTGCAGCGCTGACGACCACAACTACATGATGAAAACTGCCGAGCGTCAATGCAACCAAGAACTTCACTCTGGTGACGAACGGCAACGGGACGATTCTGTGAACAACAACAAGGTACTGGCGCGGTGCAGACTGACACCACGGCCAATGCCACTGAGGGTCAGTGTGAGGCGAACAGTGGTGTGGACAGTACCCGCCCATGGCCGAGCGACGAGGTGGACCATGCATACATGGCCCCATCAACAACTGAACGCAAATGCAGCATCACGCGCAATCTTAGCAATGGTAGCGTAGCAACGATACGTCGTAATGGCACGTAGAATGCAAGTACTTCAATGCAGTAACTACTGTGAGAGTTGCTCGCGCTGGTGGGTATGCTTGCTGGTCAGACAATAATTCCCTGAGGTGTGTCTAGAAGTCCCCACAAACGAGGTGATGAAAGATGAATAAGAGCGCAGAAACCACCACGCTGGGGCAGAGAGAGCAGATCACGATACCTGTCACCGCTCAGTCTAAGCGTCGAGCCGAAGAAGGCGCACACACCTTAGATGATGGCTGTGTGTACCCACAACGTGTGTGTTTATCCATTCACCCACAAGATCTGCATAGCAATACAAACCACAAGACGCTTGGTCTCAAAACGTCGGTTGACCGTCTGAACCCCACTTTATCGACGGACTGGAGAATGCGTCGGGGGGGGGGGGGGGGGGGTCTTGGCATTTGCTAACACACGCACGAACTGTCAAGGCTTGGAAATGGTTGATCGCAGGAGCGACAGAGGGGCGTTCATGCCGCCTCCATCTTCGAAGAGGCTAGGACCCGATGGGAGAAGCATGTATTGAGAACCGTGCGGCCAGGAAGAGGTAAGAACTCCATCGAATGCGCTATTTCATGTGGTAACAGATCTTAAACTTGCGAATATGCCATCAGGCCCCTCAAAGCGTTTAGCTGTGGCAAAGCACTGGAGTTTGACACTTTGTATCCAGTGCTTATACCAGCCAAGGGTCGAGTAAGTAAGGGGTGAATTTGTTTGCATATAGACAAATACACTAACCTTTGTGAATGCCAACAGCGATTCGAGCCTATCTGGAATTCATCGGGGGATGTTGACGCCTTTGTCGCTGCCTTACCTGTAAAAGAAATGCACGACCTTCATGTCGACATTTGCAGAGGTAAAGAGGAATCCGTGCACAACTACCTATGGATTCGCTGGCTGAGCTCATGCAAGGAGCTCTCAGAGGTAAGGACGATAACTGCACGATTTCATTGCATACCGTGCTCTTACTCGCTTCTCTCGCAGATTTCACGGCCACTTACCCGTGCCCGCTTGAGATTTCACAGGGCTGGGCTGCTGTCAAAACGGGAGTACCTAGATGAACACATTGAGCGCGTCATAAAATGTGTGCCGATGACAGCATTGACTTTGAAACTCTACGCGCCCATGTCGTAATGGGGCGCCGTCAAGAAGGCCTCTACAATCGGATCCAAAAATTGCTAATTGTCATGGACATCGTGGACATGCTGGCAGACCAGATCTCTCATGCGTCGACTTTGAAGCGCTGCCCGTGCACTAAGTGTGACTTGTATTGCTCTTCGGATTGGCTGAAGATTCAGCCTTTTGGAATGTCTCTGAAACCCTTGCTCGACCTCCCAGCCACGCAGTTGTACCCGAGCGACCGTCCCATCAATGGCCGATTATGCTAGGCGTTATCTGTCGACCATGATGCTCGTGGACATCTCGCCCTCGCAGGACGCCGAGGTGGGGAACGGCGCCACGTCATCGTGCTTCTGGCCGCCGAGTTCATTCGCCAGACCAAGCCTTCTTTGAGGAGAACATGCACCCACAGATGATCATCAAGAGCTTCCGCATAACCGCTTAGCTTGTGGTGCAGAAGACCGAGAGATCAAGAGGCCGTCGCCAGATTCTGGAGCACGTCACCGGCACCGCGCTCAACACCAAGCTCAACGCGCATCGCAAGCAGTTCTTCTCCCCCGCGGTCAGTACATATGGTTAGCCTAATACATATTACGTGTTAGGTTTAGCACGAATGAATGTCGTTTTGAAGGACTCCGTGAACGCACAATGATCTTCGCTTCCACAGAGGGGATCGGATCTTCCGTTACGGGCAAAACCGACTTTCAGTCAGTGGATAGCACGGTGCCGCTTGATGTTTGCTGTATGAACGAAGATAACCGAATAACACGCATGCAAGTTAGGTTTGATTCGCGTGCCAGTCCAAGCCCAAGCGCCACACGTACGAAGGACTCGTTCATCTGTTCTTTGACTCGCCATAAATATCGCGGAAGAGCTTCACGACGAAGACGGCGGATCCAGTGGGCTTACAACGTGGGCGCACTCGGTCGACGGCGCGCGACACATCTCTCTTCCCGTGAAGATGAACTAGGGTTCTACTGGTGCGTGCAGTTGCGCACATCCCTGATTGTGCAGATCTTCTGACCACCTGCAGATCGATCACATCGAGACCAAGAACAGTCTTCGCATTAGCAGTAGTCATCAATTCAGGCGAAGATGTGGCCGGGGGCGTTTAGTGTTCTGCCTACGTTGAAACTTGAGAAATGGTGTTACGCACGGCACTGCTCGTACTAACACATTTGTGATAGCCCCACGGCCGATAGGCATTTTGGACGAATCACAGAACGCGGGACTTTAAGTCCGATTTAGCAAAATACCTGTGAAAACTCATTAGAAAATCGTATAATAACGATAAACCTCTGAGACATGATATAAAAGAACCTTACATAAAGTATGGTTTTACATTTTTGACTTGGTTTTGTATGGGAGGCTTAATATAGAACAGTATGGCGATAACGAAACCTAGCAGTAGATAACATCAGACACATATCAATGTACAGAATCGTGTTTTACAATGAGACTGACCTGTCCGTTCGATCCGGATGGCCAGCGGTGGAGTTCGCAGTGGCGTAAGTCTGGTCAGATTCTAGCGTCATTCTTCGGACTCGGATGGCAGTGCAAACACAGGTGCTACCATGGTGCTCTCGAAGCGCAACGCCATGAAGAACATCTCCATGAACCAGTAGTTGACGTTCGTGATGGAAGTGCGTAGCCAGCCACCATGACGGAGGACGCAGCCGCTATCGTGGATGACATCCAATGTAGCAAATCCTAGCGATGTCGTCATCTGAGTCCACTTGTAGGACGCACCAAGGCACTGCTGGACGGCGTTGTGCTGGAGTGCAGTGTCCAAAATCACGTACTCATCTCCGATTCGGGCACGCCACAGCAGCTCCAGCGAGTTTGAAGAGCACTGAGTGTGCGGATTGAACAGCACACGGTGGATCACCAGTGCATCGCGGCTGATCACCTGCAGAACTTGCATCTGTTGTCGACACGAAGAGAAACGTGTTAGCGCCACGAGTAAAAGCCCAACAGCAACTTAACATCATCAGTACTACCTTGATCGGGAACGCCGGACTGAAGAAGCGACCGTAGGTTGCAGGCGTTGACAAGGTGTCCCATGTGAAGTTCATCAAATGCAAGGCCCGTACGTTGGGAAACCCTTTGGACAGCACAAACTTGATCGACGACTCCTCCACCTTACGAAAGTCGCTCCAGCCCATGACAGACGCACCAGTAGTCTTAAACGAGTCATCTCTTCGCGAGAGCTCGTACTCGTGCTGTGCGTTATGCTGCACACTCGCCAGCACTTGCGTCGTGATGGGCTCGTAAAACTCCTTCACGAGCTCCATCTGATTCTGTTAAATAAACCGCGTGGAAAGTCATCCGCAACGTTAGCACTCGGCCCTTCCTTCGTAAAGGAATGTCGTCTATTCGGCAATTACCTGCATCAAGAGCTGCACGGGGTCAACATGCGGCACTCTTGGAACAGACGAAGCCGCAGCGTCCACTCGCCCCTGCAACTCGCGGTTCTCGCCCTTGAGATTCCGCTCTTCCGCCGAGATTTCGAGGTACCGGTACTTGTGCTCCAGCGTTTGCGCGAGAGCTTTCGTGCGCTCCACGTCGGCTTTCTTGCGCTGGATGAAGCGCCGCTGTACTTCTCGATGACGCGCTCGTCGGTCCTCCTCGACCTTCTTAGCCTTGTCACCACTGCCGACCTGCTTCAGTGGATTGCCACTACGCGTCGTCGCGCTCTGCTTGGGCGTCTTCTCCTCTGCTCGGCTGAGCTCCACCGTCCGCGGGGAGTTCCGCGCATCCTGATGAGCTGCATCGTCGGCGTTTGTCGGCTGGTCCAGCAGCAAGTGCTCCATGATGCGCTGGTCCGTGGGCGTCCAGCACGCCGGCAAATCCGCAGTGGGGGGCAGCGCGGACGGCAACTCCATTGGCAGAATGACGACGGCAAAGCTTGTGAGAGCGGGACGAGCGGCGAGAAGGCGACGGACACTGAAGTGCTGATCGCCTAATGCTAACGCGGAACAGTAGGATGGCTGAGAGCGGTGCGTCTGGGTGAAGCGAGAGAGAGACTTGAGGCAGAGTCCGCTGGTGCAGCGATACCGTACACTACTGTATTACCAAATGGCGCTGACTGGAATGGAGCCAGTGTGCCAGCAGGTTGGTGTGTACCACCCGAAAGATATCTGATACGCACTTCAACTTGACCACGGAGTGTTAAAACAGGTTCGTCGATCATTGTTTGTTAGTCGGACCGCAGGGCGAAGACTGGGGCGACCATGACGCTCTCGAAGCGGAGGATGACGTACAGCATCTCCATGAGCCAGTACGCGACGGCGTCGGGTGGGAGATCTCGCAGACAACCAGCGTAGCGGAAGATGCAGCCCAGTTCTCGGCCTCCGTCGCTGCCTGTTACCCTTCGAGCGGAGCAAGACAGTGACGGCGTGAAGACAAGCGCAGTGAAGAGCTGCATCCAGTGGTGGGTCTTCGGCAAGCAATCGTAGGCTGGGTTGTACTCAAGCGTACGCAGGAAGATAATCTGGCTGCGGCCGTGCTGGACGCGCATCATCGTCTCGATCGTGTGCACGACGCCACCCGTCTGTGGGTTAAACATACAGCGGTGCAGCACGACGCTGTCCTGGCTGATCTCCTGAAGATGCTGCATCCGGATCGTCACCGCTGGATGGAAGAGCTTCGGGCGCGTCTCGGGCTTGCACAGCTGGTCATACGTCGTCTCGTGAAGTCCTGCGCGTTCAAGTGTGGACATGACGAAGCGCGTCGTGCCTTTCTCGTAGTCGATCGTCCGTCGATCGCTCCAGCCCATGACAACCGCGCCCGTGCTCTCATAGTCCGTCTCACAGCTCGACAGCTCAAACTCCAGCAGGGTCTTCCTCAATAAACCGGCCCAGTCATCCGATGTCAGAGCACGTAGTTCTCTCGAATTAGTTTCTGCTGGTCGCTCAGGAGTAGCTCGACTTGCTCTTGACTCGGGTATGGCAGCGGTTTGCACTTGCCAATCTCCTCCTTCAGCGCGTCATTCTCCGTCTTGAGCTGCTGCTTCACACTGGCAGCCTGCAGCAGCTCGCACTCCTTCTCGACCTGCTCCTTCACTCGATGGATCTGCTCCTTCTTCCGCTGCATGAAGCGACGCTGCACCGTGCGGTGCTTGGACTTGCGCGTCTCACTAGCGCTTTGCCTCGCCAATAGCGACTGATAACGCAGAATCTGCTGTGCATTGGACTCATCACTCCTGCCTCGCCACCCCCCCGCAACATCAACGAGTTAATAGGCGTAGCATGTTGACACACAAGACCATTCACACACCTGACGGCGGCAGCGTCTCATTGATTTCCTGGTCGGTTTGCGTCCAATTGGCCGGCAGATGCACGGGGGTCTCCCGTGCGATGCAGCATGGCGCTCGTCCAGCAGTAGATCCGTTGTGTGTATCGGAGACCTAGACGCCGACCTTTTCTAACGAGGATGGTCACAAATAAGAAACGTAACCAAATTGACTGATATTCAGTATGGGAAATGTGTAATGGCTACATGAGGTTGAAGACTTAACCCTACTCGGACCAAACGCTCAGCATTCTTTGAACCGACCGTGTCCATCTCCCAACAGCTCAATGGCTCCTGCGTCATCGCTTCCGCTGCAGGACCTGGCCCCGTTGCTCCTTCGCCGCGAGCGCCAATGCAGCGACGTGGACGTGGAAGTTGTGGCCGACATCTTGCGCGGCGGCCGCGAGGCCAACCGCCGCCGCAAACTGATGGTGGAATTGGTGCGTCGCCATCCAATGCTGTCGCGTCGAGACGCCATCTACCAGAACCACGCGCACCGCTGCGCGGCAGGCTTGGAGAAGGCCTTTCACTACATCAAACTGGTGCAGGACCAATGCATCGACGACCCACGCGACCAGCAGGAGCTGTACGTGGCGCTGGGCGAGCGGCTGCCGCTCGAAGTGCATCGCGCCATGTTCCTCCCGACGCTCGAGAACCAAGCGGACAACGAGCAGCAAGCCAAGTGGCTGCCGCTTGCAAGGGCCTTCAAGATCATTGGGGCCTATGCGCAGACGGAGTTGGGTCACGGGTCCAATGTGCAGGGCATGGAGACCACGGCGCTGTACGACAAGGAGACGCAGACGTTCGTCCTCGACTCCCCGACGCTGACGAGCCGAAAGTGGTGGCCGGGGGGCCTCGGCAAGACCGCGACGCATGCCATCGTGCATGCCAAGTTGCAGATTGATGGCGGGGATAAGGGTGTGCAAGCGTTCATTGTCCCGCTGAGGTCACCCGAGGACCACATGCCGCTGGCTGGGATCGAGATGGGAGATATCGGACCCAAGGTGGGCTTCAACTCGCTGGATAACGGGTATGCGGTCTTTCGCAACGTGAGGATCCCGAGGACGAATATGCTCATGCGGCACGCGAAGGTGCTGAAGGACGGCACGTTTGTGAAGCCCAAGAGCTTGAAGCTCGTGTACCTCACCATGACGCAGGTGCGAGCGTATTTGATCCTGAAGTTGAGTTTCATTCTTGGAGCGGCGACGACGATCACGACGCGCTTCAGTGCTGCGCGTGTGCAAGGGCGGAAGGCGAAGGTGGTTGCTGGCAATGAGGCTGAGGGGTGTGATGGGTTCAAGGAGTACCAGGTGCTGGACTACCAGAACCAGCAGCACGCGCTTCTACCACTGGTCGCACTAGCGTACGCAGCCAACTTCGCAGGGAGGGCGGTCACGGCGTTGCACGACGACGCGCTGGAATTAGTAAAGAGCGGTCACGGCACTTTTGCCGCGCAGATCGCTGAGGTTCACGCAGTGTCGTCTGGCTTGAAGGCTTTGCTGGCAGACCGAGTGAATGACGGCATTGAACAGTGCCGTCGGCTGTGTGGGGGATGCGGTTTCCTGCAGTCCAGCAATTTGCCGCATCTCTTTGCTGAGAATGTGGGCGCGTGCACGTTTGAAGGCACGTTCGACGTGCTGGTTCAACAGCATGCTCGCCACCTCTTAAAGGCGTATTCCCGTCTGAGCTGCGCAAGCGAAGCGAACGCGGCTGCGGGGGCTAGCGAAGGTGAGACGCCTACCAGCTTTCTGCGCTACATGGACCTGTACACCAATCCTCGCCTTCGATGCAATGCCCACCGTGCAGAGGATTTCGGCAACTTTGCCGTTCTGACGGATGCTTTCGAAGTTCGCGCGGCTCACTCGATCCAGAGCCTCTCAGAGGCGATGGCTGCATCAGGAGGTGGAAGAAATGCCTGCATGATGCTCATGACCACCGTCTCGACGCATCACGCAGAACTGATGCTGCTCAAGGCTTTCATCTCCGGCGTGTACGCTTTACCGGCGGGTAAAACGAAAGCGGCAGTGGCGCAGCTTTGCCAGCTTTTCGGGGCGTCGCTGCTTGTAAAAGGACTGGGAGACTTCCGCCAGCACGACTATTTCTCCAGTGCTCAAGGGGAGATGGTCCACCAGCAGCTCCAGAAGCTGCTCCCTCCGGTGCGTCGCAACGTTGTCCGGCTCACAGATGCTTGGGATTTCAGCGACTTCGAGCTTAACTCGGCAATTGGGCGCTACGATGGAGACATCTACCGTGCTCTCGTGGAACAAGCAAAGCGCGAGCCTCTGAATGCGTCAGAAGTGGTCGAAGGGTATGACAAGTATCTGCGTCCGCTTATTCAGTCAGCGCTGTAACTACTGCAGATGAGGTCTTTTCCTGTGCTTTATGAACAAAAAGTAGCAACCTCAACCTTCCCCCTCCTGTGTTCGAGTGCAAAGTGGACGCTAGACTTGCTGAGTGCCCTCAATTGGGATCCAGTCGCCTTCCGTGGTTTGCCAGCTCTGCTGCAATGATACTCACTGGCAGGTGCAGGCAGACATCGGGACACCACGGGATATCACACTCGACGTCGATGTGATATGCGCAGACAATGAGCTCTCCCTTGGCTGACGGCTGTAGGAAGCCGCTGTGGTCTGGAACAAGCGCGAGAGGCTGCAGCTGTGCCAAAGTTGAACTGGGTGCCACGCCAGGGAACACGTTCTCGCACATGAGCTTGGTAAATGTGCGATATTCTCCGCCAATCTCCACGGTCACGTCTTGATACAACTTGCAGCGCATGGCGGTGATCCCAACCGACGAGCGATTGTTGATGTTGCACTGGATCCGAGCTGTTTCTCCAGGGCAGTAGACGCTCTTGTCCATAGCGACAGCAAGGTCACACGATCCACGGCTAAAGCAGCAGAGGAACTTGACGTCCTGGGTGATCGAGTCCTCGCTCCCAACAAGAGCCTTGGAGTGGCGTTCGTGCACTACGAGATCGCAGGCCGCCTTGAGGTCAGAAGCAAAGAATCCGCCGACGTCCAGAGTCGCTTTAAACTTGTACGTGATCTTGGCCGACAGATCGGCAATGTCTCCGTCGGAGTAGCCGCTGATCTTGAACGCTCCCGGCAACTCGGCAGGCAACTGGAACTCGAACGGGTACGTGTAGCATCCCGGCGTGTAGCTCTGGCCTTGCGTAGCGAACATGACGAGTTTCTGCTTGAAAAACCGCTTCTCTCGATGGACGCGGTGACGGTGTTCAGTGGATCCTCCGTCATTGAATCCAGGTCGAATATGCGTGAGCTCCACCTTCTCCTTGCCAGACACCCTGAGCTCCAATGCTGCATCAAAAGAACCCCCATCAGTCGAGTATGTCCACGCTCAATTGCAACAACCAGCCCCCCTCTTACCGTCGCACTCAATAGGCTCATAAACGTCCACGTAGATGGTTCCGACCACAAGTTCACCGGCGACGTAAACTGGTTTGGCCACCGTGAGGCCGATCTTGCCTTTCTTGCCAAACGCTTTCGCCAACTTCGACATCGTAAAAGGACGGCAAAGCGGAAGTGCCGCTGCAGGAATGACCGGACCGGCCCCGAAGGACAGGCTCGACTTGCACCCAACGGGCCAGAGTCGAGCTCCGATCTCTCCGATAACCGTGGAGTCGTTGTTGTTGCTGCACTGAATTTGAGCTGTCTCCCTTAAGAAGTATAGTTACACGCTCTCGGCGATAGATTGCGTGCCGCGACGGCTAAATGCCCTGCGTGATGATCAGTTCGCAGTCCGTCATGAAATCCGATGCGAAAAAGACTCGGACGTCGAGTGTCGCTTTGAGCTCGTACTGCCGGAACTCTCATACAAAGTTTTCATGAAGCCCACCGTCTTCTTCTTGCCCCGACACCTTCAGCACCAACGCAGCATCAAAAGACCCACCTGAGTCCAGCACGACCATGCTAGTAACAACAAATGAATCACCTGTTACCGTCAAACTCAATGGGCTCAGTGGACGTTACTAGCTCGCCGGCGATGCTGATTGACCTGACGACCTTCAGGCTCCCTTCGACAACTTCAAGTCTTAACACTGCAAAACGAAAGCAAAGCGGGAGTGATGCTCGCATGAACGAACCGCAGACGACAGACCGACCTTCTGACTTGCACGCAAAGCCAAAAAGCACACACCTCGCCAGCAGATACTACGTAGTACTTGTGGCAATGTGTTTCAGGTTTACACGTCTTTAGCAGGCTCGAGAACCCAGCTATCGCTCGGGTTGGCCAGTTCCGGTGCTAGGATGCTTACAGGCAAGTGCAGGCGAACATCGGGACACCACGGGATATCGCACTCGACGTCGATGCGGTACGCGCAAGCGATGAGGTCGCTTTTGGTCGATGGTTGCAGGGCGCTACTGTGCATTGAAACCAGCGGGAGCGGCTGGGGTTGTGACAAGGATGCACCGGGGGGTACACCAGGGAACGCGCTTTCGTACATGAGCTTCGTGAACGTGCGATACGATCCCTCTTTTGCGAGCTTCACTGTGATGTCCTGGTACAGCTTGCAGCGCATGGCTGTGATCTCAACCGTGGAGCCGTTGGCGATGTTACATTGAATTTGAGCCGTCTCCCCAGGCAGGTATACGCTCTTGTCCATGGCTACAGCAAGCTGACACGTGCCACGGCTGAAGCAGCACAGGAATTTGACGTCTTGCGCGGTGGAGTCCTCACTGGCAACGAGCTCTTTGAAGTTGCGTTCGTGAACGACCAGGTCGCAGTCTACCTTGAGATCCGAGGCAAAGAACCCGTCGACGTCGAGTGTCGTCTTGAACTTGTACTTGATCTTGGCCGACAACTTCTCGATGTCTCCTTGAGAATACCCGTTGATGTGGAACGAGCCTGGCAGCTCAGCGGGGAGTTGATACTCGAACGGGTACGAGTAGCGACCAGGTGCGTAGTTCCGACCAGATGTAGCAAAGATCACCAGCTTTTGCTTGAAAAACTCATTGTCCAGTTCGACTTGGTCACGATGGGCGATCGTTTCGCCATCTCGAGTCTCGTGCCGAACGTGCGTGAACTCGACTTTCTCCTTGCCAACCACTTTGAGCACCAACGCTGCATGCACGTTCATTCGGTCAGTGCTGGGGCGCCAGCGCCACCGCGAACGAAACGCTTTCTTACCGTCGCACTCAATGGAACTGTGGATGTCGACGTAGATGGTGCCGACGACGAGTTCGCCAGCAATGTAGGACGGCTTGTCGACCGTGACCCCGATCTTGCCCTTGTCCCCGAAGCCGAACGCCTTGCCCTGCTTGCCCATGTTGCACTGAAGCGACAACAATACGCAAGTGCCGGTCACGAAGCCGAAACGAGCGCGCTATTCCGGTCCCACGATGGCGAGTACATGCATCTCATTGCGAAACTAGTGCCGTTGTTCGACTGACCGCATCAGCTTGTGCTGGAGAGAAACAGCCTCGACTATCGTGACGGTGAACTCGATGCAACGCATCGCGCGTAACAGAACTTCATGCACTGTCCGAGCGCTGGAACCAGTGCGAAACAGCAACGATTAGTAAGACTGTGGCGAGCGACGACAGCGCTACCGATGGCTGTAGACTGGCGTCCATGAGGCTGTCCGGGAAACGCTTGCTTTTGCAGCAAAACACGCGGCGTTTGATTGTGCGTCACCTGCTGCTTGAGCAACGGAGAGCTTGCAAACTTGTGGCAGGGCAACAGGAAGGGGTCGGTTGGAGAGCTTAGCCAGACCTGGCTGATGACGCATCAGTGGTGAGTCAGCTCGAGCGAGATTTGCCTGCAGATCGTCCATGGCAGCGTTTTTTTTTTAAGCGTCAAGTGCGCTGCGCAAGGTGTGCAGTGCAAACATGCGAAATTGGCAGATCACGGTGCATGCCAATACGTGAGCAACTTGCAATCAGTGCTGCAAGCGCTCCTCCAAGTGTGAAGTGGTTGTTCTCTTGAGCTTCAATCGGACGGCTGTGTCCCTTTCTCGCCTGCTGTTGTGGACGTCCGTAGCGGGAATGGTTGCGCTCCGCTAGGCGTTAGACAAGGCGCGAGAGACGTGATCCCAACATTTTCTCATGAAAACGAAATGCATCAGTCAGCGCGGTGTTCACGGCCAACGAGGATCCTTCAAGCAATTGTACATGCAGATTGCGCCGCCGCTCTTGCTCGATGGCAGACGGCGCCGCCGGCAAATCTGCCTCGCAGGCGTCCGGTTGCGAGATATCAGGGACGTACGGGGCTCGTTGCCCGCAGCGTTCTAGCATCTTGCGGGTCAGCCTCAAGCTGCTGCACAGCAAGATACTCAATGGAAGGGAATACCCAGTGGTATTTGATGCTGTATTTCTTTGGTACAGGAGGCTAGCACGCAGTCATTTATATAGTTTGAATACATAGGGGGGGGGGCATGCTCGCGTGCACTTCCTTTCGGCTACATGCGCCCGCGGTTGGTTGATGACGACGGAGCGAGCTCAGAAGAGCAGCTCCAGTAGTTCGCTGGCGCAGTCTTCCAACGTCGGGAACTCGCCCGAGTCGCTGGCTGCCGAGTCCAGCGGGATGAGGACGTCGTTGCCGAACGCCGCCATCTTGATCACGGGGTCGAACGTGCCGGAGTGGAGCCACGTGTTGCCGAGGGTGTCGTCGGTTGCGACCGGCGAGCCCGCAACGGAGGCCGTGGACGCCTTGGAGTCGAGGATCTCGATGGCGTCCGCGATGGACATGTAGATCTTGCTGGCGTCGTCCATGTGCGGACAGTCCTTCTCGGTGCAGGTGCAGGGCAGCCGCATCTTCGAGTAGGAGCCGAGGCCGAGGCCGCCGGCCGCCGACGGGGTCTGCAGCGACCGGTGGGCGAGCGCGTTGTCCAGCGACCGGTGGGCGCTGTGCAGTCCGTGCCGGGCCGCCGCCTGCTTGCGCTGCGCCTCGCGCAGTCGCCGCGCGGCCTTCAGCCGGTACTTTTGCGCGTGGGTCATGGTCTGGCGCACGTTGCGCGTGCCGACGAAGGCGGCCACGCGCTTCCAGGGCCCGCTGGAGAAAATCTTGACGCCCTCGAGGAAGCGCGCGTGCTCCTCCTCGGTCCACATGCCAATGCCGGCCGACGAGTTGGTGAATTGAGGGGTTTGGAGACTCATGGGTGGCGGGTGGTTTGTGGAGGATTGGGGAATGGAAAGCTGCAGAGGCTGCTGCGAGGGTGGAGCAGCGGAGGAAGGTCTGCTCCCTCGCGTCGAGTGTTTTTTCGTGTTCGCTCGCTGCCGCAGATTCGCGAATGAAGGCTCGCGTCACGAGAGACTTTGAACGGCAGAGACACTTCAGCCGGGGCGAGCGTTGATGCGCTCGCAGTACCCACTATGCCCCGGTCTCCACAGTCATACGCCCATCAGAGCGCCAAATCCTTCGGGGCGAGCTAAGAACACGCACGCACCAGAGGCTCTCGCCGCGCAGCCGTAAACCAGCGCTTCAAAATCCAGCCTCGCCGGGATGCACCGCTGAGAAGCGGGCCTTTCCACCCGTGTTTACCTTGGCAACGGCCGATTATGACCAAACCAGAAGTCTGTGGCTGGGGTCGTTTTGCAGGCGCGGCAGGCGGCGTTTGTCAACCTTCGCCATCACTGTCAGCTGAGCCTTACGAAGCTCACCACGGCCCACAATGCTGTGGGCCAACTGTTGAGGTCACCACCGAACGGCACTTCGGTCTGGTGGCCTAGTCCCAGCGCTTCTAGTAGACTCCTTCGCTAATACTTACCGGTAGAAGTTCTACCGGTAAGTATTAGTGAAGGAGTCTGTACCCACGTGCGTGCAATTGCTTGCTGGCGTGAGTAGTAGGTGGAGCGCCAGGTACATGTACTCGATTTCAAGGGAAGTTATCAGTAGGAAGTGGGTGTACGAAAACTGCAACATGCGTAGGGGGGGCGCTGCAAGAACTCCAAAGACTACGGAAGACCCGCTTTACCAACACTTAATATGGGGGCTACAGGTTGCTGTCCGTGTGCAACTTAGCGCTAGACTCTGTTTCGCCTTCCAGAATCTGAGAGCACATGGGGATCTGTTCGTTCGAGCGGAGCGCGATCCCATGTCCAACGTGACTTGTCAACCACCACCAGCGTTAAACAGCGGTGCCGGGAAGGTATCCGGCGGACTGGGGCCGACAGCTGCAGCTATCCAGTGTTAAGTGCTGTCCTTGATAACACGCTTGACAGCATACTTCCAGGCACTCGACTCGATCAATGCCAGCTTTCCGAAGCGCTCCGAAAGCTGCCTGCGCGCCCGTGGACTCGCAGCTTCCGTGGATAGTCGTCAGCGCCGGTGGCGGACCACTGCAGTGGTGACAACGAACGAACGGCTGAATGCACGCGCGCCGCGGGACAACAGGACGAGCCGCAACAGCGAGCGCGGCACTCCTTTTCGGCGCCGCGGTCGTCAGCACTGCAACTCATCGAGGAAGCGCTCGGAACCAAGAACCTTTCCGAACCTGCTGGAGCCACTCGTTCGCCCGCTGGCGTGCATCCGCGATAGGCGCAAACGAGGAGGAGCGTGCACGCCCATCGACATGGCGAGCGGTGCGAATGGGGTGCTGGCCATCTGGCGGGGAGTCCAATATGATCGAGGAGGACGTCCCGTCTTGAAGCTGTCCGTCGACGCTGTTTACGGTGGGCGAGCGTCGCTCCTCGTCAGCAGCTTCAACGTGTCCAATCCTGCGCATTGTGATCGCGATTCACAAGGTGCTGGACCAGCACCGCTGGTACTGTAAAACAGATCGCACACGCGTGCGTTCATGGCGCTGCCAAAGCAGGCTTCAGTAAAGCAGATCACCAGCATGGTGCAAACGCAAGGAAGCCACCCGCTAGCAACACCGCGGTCGCCCCGACCATCCTCTTGTGTCAGCCGCTTTGTTAACGGACGCTCGGACGCCTGCGAAGCGAACCGCGTGGATCGGCGTGATGCGTCTGCTGTCTGGGATCCTTCCTCCCCTGGGATCCCAGGCTTTGAAGGGTTCAGCCTGAACTTCGGTAGCAAAGTCTCCGCTATATAGCGCTACTGTCTCCGCTAGCGCTACTCAGGTGCTGCCGATTATTGCATTGTTATCTATTGCAAGCTACCCGAAGAAATAGATAATTGATTCTGAACCTTCCTCGTGCCCAGCAACAGAACGATATTGCAATGCCAAGCATGGAGAAATAGATTATTGGTGCCCAGCCAATATAATTAAAGGTTACCTTATCTGAAAACTCCGCGCTGTCAATAGTGCAATCTGACGCAAAAACAGCATTGACTGTTTGCTGCAGAGGCCAACCACCTCAGACCCTGTTCGCGGCTCGCCTTGCAGAGGCTAAGTACATCAGGCCCTGAGTCACGATGTTGTAACTTCCAATAGATTATTGAAGTCAGGTTGGAGCGATATATAATCGTTTCGCAACTGTGATAGCTAGCCAATAGATTATTGATTCAAATCTATTGCAATAATTGCACCACCAATTAATTTTTCGGCAGCCCTGGCGCTACTGTCTGGCCGAAGTCGAGCAACTAAGTAAGCTTAACGCCACAAATGCCGTGGCGCAGCGGGCTCGGGCGCTCAAAGCGAAGGTGTGTGCGTGTGTGTATATGTTGAAACCGAAGGAGGCATTTTATTCGCATCCGAGGGATTCAGTTCTAATAACATTTCGAGTGCAATGGTGGCCTGGGCTTGTCGAGGCTTACTGCCACTTACTTGGACGGATCCATACAAAGCGTTGGGGTTCTGCGGCGAAAGAGTTTGTGCAAGGTGCTCTACGTGTGCACAGTTCAAAACAGTAGGTTGAGCAGCTCCGTGGCGCAGTCCTCGAGGGTCGGACTGGCCGTCAAGTCCTCGAGAAGGTCGATCTCCTCCACGTCGGCCATGGGTGCGTCCAGCCACGCTGGCTCCTCTGGTGGCGAGGGGAAGACCCAGGGGCTCGCGTCCGACTCGCCCGACGGCAAGGTCTCAGCGCATGGACGGCAGCTCTTCCTCGGGTTTGGCGGGAGTCCCATCGAAGCCTGCGGGAACGAGTAGCCCATCGGGATCGGCTCGCACGCGAACTGGTGGTAGTTGTTGCTGTGTGCGGCGCCCATGGAGCGAAGACGCTCCTCCATGAGGGACTCCTCGCTCACGTGGTGGCCAAAGTGCATGCGCATGAGCGCCTGCTTGGTGCGCAGGCCGCGCAGGCGGCGCGCCGCCTTTTGGCGGTACTTCTGCGCATGGGTCATGGTTTGGCGAACCGTGCGGGTGCCCACGTACGCGGCCACGAGCTTCCACGGGCCGTTGGCGTAGATCTTGATGGCCTCGAGGAATTTGGCGTGCTCCTCCTTGCTCCACACGCCCGTGCCCATGCCGTTCGGGCTCGTGAGTCCACGCGGGGAGGACTCGGAGCCCTCATCGTCCGTGTAGGAGGACGAGGCGTCGGAGTCCGCCTCCGAGTCCGTAGGCGACTGTCTCAAATGCATTTTCGGCTCGATGTCGTGCGCGCCGGCGGTTGCACGGGTAGACAGGGCTCGGACGGGCGAGTTGAACGCGTTCATCGTGGAGACAAGCGGCGAGAGAGCACTGAACGGAGGCGAGTTGAGGGTCGTCGTTGCGAGGTGGACTGGGTTCCGCCGGGCGAGGTATGTGCTTGGGCCCAGGCGAATTCGAGAATACTCCGCTTTGGCCTTTTGTTTCGAACGGGGGCGCTGGCCTTTTGAGGTCGCATCCCCGTGGCGTCGGCGCTCGTACGTACATTTGCCGGAGGCGCAGGGCGGTCGCGCCTCAAACCTGGAAAAAGGTCGGAAGCAGCGTTTCATAACGCAGCGAGCTGACTCAGCTGCAAAAGGGCAGGCCGTGGCGGTGGGCCCAGCGGTATCACACGTGTTCCAGTATATGGTTGGCCCCGCAAAGCCCCCGCTGAACCGCTTGGTTGCACTCGTGCCAACTTGGCGCCCGTGCCTGAGCCACCCCCACAGCTACTTGCGGTTAAGACCGTTAACGAGGGCCGCACACCATTAGCATTGCCTCGTGGGGCACCAGTTTTGTTTAAATCGCCGCTCGCTGGCGACTGCACGTCGTCGCGCCGGCTCGGCGGGACCCCACAGGCCGAGGACATGATGTGTTCAGACGCGCTGCCGCCGCGCCGCTTGTACGTGTACACTCAACGCGGCCTGGCTGGTCTTATTCGCAGGCAGGCTATAGACTGTCTGCCAGCTCGGCGGCAAGCAGCTAGACACGCAGCCGGAGCGGGGCGCGACCCTCGAAGATACTCTGAAGTTGAAGTCAACTCTGAAATCGAAAGTGCTGAACTTGGGTCCGTGCACTTTACAGACCCAGCCAGCTTTTGGCGAAGATTGGTAAAGTGGTCGTATATTATAGCCGGCAATTGTACTGAGTTGCTCCCCACCATTCGGCCACGTCGCTGGTCTGCTCCCAGCGGAACCGATCACGTTTTTTTTTTCCGGGGGGATATGCGCTTTAAAAAGTGACGCCGGCCCACGCATGGGATGTGCATCAGCGGTCTTCAAGGCGGAAGTGCTCAGCGACATCACCGTACCATTCAAGCCTTGAGCTGCTCAAATGAGTGGCGACACCGTCATTTTTTTGTTTATTTTTTTGTTTGTTTGTTTGTGGTATATTGTGTTACTGCTTCATTATCTGAAGTGAACTCGAATAACCCTAAAGCACCGACGTTCCCCGCCCGCGCCCGTTTGGCGATCACTTGTCGCCCTTTACTCACTCCATCTCCCTCTGCACTTGGGTGTCTACCCATTGCCGTACATCCCCGTACACATGCACCTGCAGCCCGCGCTTCCATCGATTATCTTGATCTCCCTCCGTTAAGGACACCATCACACTTCTTTTCTTGTTCATTGCCTCATTTGCCAGCCAGTCTGCCATTTTGTTGTGGGCCCTGTAATGATGAGACCAGCTTG
>JAGDFM010000063.1:662-29843 GCA_019155715.1 Phytophthora pseudosyringae
ACTCGTCTAATCATCAGTGGCGTAAACAACGTACCGTAATCATCGCGGGATCGTATTGGACCGGTTCGGGTTAACCGGTTAATGGGTACAACTGGTACACAGTACCCAAAACCGGCAACCCTCAATAGTTTTGGTACCAAATCGACATCGCCGAGTCCGAATCCGATGAAAAAATCATATGCTTCCAAGTTAGATCGCGAGATATTGGCTTTTTTGGCTTTAATACAAAACCCAAGATACTTTTTTGAAATATTTTTCAGCCATTTCCCCGGGCTCGGATGGTCTCATATGTGTGCAAAGTTTCAGAAAGATACTGAAGCTAGTTTCCAAAGAAACATGTATACTAAATGCTAAACGCTATTGTTATAAACCCATATCTCTTATCTTTCATTTTTCAACCTATTTTTTTCATTTCACATACCTTTATAACCAACCTTCGTTTTAACAATATATCCCTACCATTCATTTTTTTCTTACTCATAATCTATACTTTACACTCTCATTTGAGACCACTCAGAACAAAATCGTAATTTCCAATATTATTACAGCGGAGATACGGCCGTTTGAATGGGAGGAGGCGATCGGACCAAACTTTGCCGCATCGTGAGAAAAGGCGTTCTGAACAGTTTTGGTAGATGTTTTTTCCCTGTTCTTTTCCCAGGGCCACTCACTCTGGTATTCAGGGGAGAGAAGCGATAAGATGGAGCACGACGGGCATGAGACCGCAGCATCTGAACTGGATGAGGCAGTTAGTGCTACGTCGGTGTCCTCCTACGAAGATGAAGATGAAGAACAGCACGTCGAGCTCGACGCGGTCGTCACGGAGCACATCGATACGGTGCTTGGCGTTTCGTGCTGTGAGAAGGCATGTCTTTCGACTCGGGCAGAGGACGTCACCCGCTTTATCAGCGGCTACATGAAGATGGGAAAAGACTGCCAGCGATCTAATCTGGTGGCCGCGCTCGCTATGTGTTCTGGATTCTTCGAGGACGGCCAAAGGCATCGCTCGACAGGTGTCCGCACGCGGTACTCATACTTCTTCCTATCACCGGTCCAGTTTGCAGGACAGCGTTTCAGGCAGCGTACAACGTGAGCAACGACACAATCACAAGGTGAGGCTTTAAGACTGGTTTTGTTTGGCATGGCATTAAGACCGAAATTGATTTAACTCTGCTATTCAACTGCAGATACCGCAATGAGGTGCAGAAAGGATATTTTGCTATCCCAGCACACGGGAATTCGGGAAAGAAGCACGCCAAGTTCGTAGACGAGGTGGCATTAAAGGCATTCTTCACTCGACTGGCTTCGGACCAGGCGGACGTCGTTACGGTGCGTTTTCGCCACCAAGAAACAAAAAACGGAGAGCTGCGTCGCTACCACACGACGAAGGAGTATCAGCTTCTGCCGTCGTACTTTACATGGGGCATGATGCACGACTGGTATATCAAGTGGGCAGAGGATGCCCGGGTCAGAATCAAGGAGCCGTCGCTTAGCGCTTTCAAAGCGGTGCTGGAGCGTATCTGCCCGAACATTCGGATTCGCTCACCTCGTGACAACGTCTGTGATGCGTGTGTCATCTACCGTAACACGATGGGATCGGAGCCATCTGTGGACGACACTGAAGCTATTGCAGCCCATATCGAGGATGCCAAGGCAATGAGACTCCAGTACAAAACTGACTGTGAGACTGCTAGCTCTGACGCTTTAGTGACGACGATTGATTTCGTCCAGAACATCATGCTTCCGCACAATGCGCAGACGCCGTCGATGTGGTACTTTTTGAGCCTCATTTCCGTGTCGGTCTTTGGAATTCACACCCACCCAGACAAACTACAGTGGAATCTTATCTACTCTGAGCGCAAGGCGAAGAAGGGGAGCACAGAGGTGATCTCGATGCTGGATGTGTACGCTAGGATGCGCAATATCTACACTTCGACCCCAGACAGCAAGCGGTGGCAAGTGTACGCCAATAATTGTGGGGGCCAGGTAAAGAACAATCACGTGCTGCAGTTTCTGCTATTTTTGGTGCACTCGCGAGCCCTGCAGAGCGCCACGCTCAGCTTCCTGGTGAAGGGACACACAAAGAACCATTGCGACCGGCACTTCGGGTACATCAAGCGGCACTACGCCAAACGGGATATGTGGGTCATGGACGATGTGGAGCGGGCTCTGAAGGAGTCATCCCCTGATAATCGGTGTTTCAATTTAGAGAAGTTGGACCACACCTTCAGGGAATTCAAGGATACACTCGAGACGTTGTACCGCAAGCTTGAGAAGATTCAAAGCTACCAGATATTTGAGATGCGGGCGAGCGAACCTGGTGTCGTGCACTGCCGCAAACGACCGAGCAGCAAACCGGTGACACAGAAACTTTTGCAGCGAGATGTAGCTGATGACTTTAGTGCTGAGGAGACCACCAGACTGTGGGCCAGATTCAAGAAGCTCGGCCCCTTTCCACCGAACAAGGAAAAGATCCATGACATCTACAAGAAAGTGCTGCAGTACGTCCCCCCAAATCTCCGCAACGATCCGCTATACATTGTTCCCGACGAGGACGACCAGGAAGAAGTAGCAGCCACCAAGAGAGCACGGCGCAATAAGACAACAACTGAGCGATAGCCAGCGAACAAGAAACGCTCGGCATCCAAGACGGTAAAGCCCCGCAAGAAGAGATCCGCAGCAAGCGATAAGTAGGTAGAGAATAAACAGCGATTGTGTTGCGTATTACTCCGGCAAAATGGTAGCAACTGATCAAAATCGGTCTAAACGCCACTTGTCAAAACTTAAGTCCAGCTCACACAATTTTGTGTAATGTACACAAACGTTTTTTGGTGTTTTTTGCGCATCATTTTCCGTCTTTTTGACAAGGTTCCAGTAAGAACTGAACGAAATGGATTGCAGAAAGGGATTCTACGCGAAAAATCACACTATAAGAGAAACAAAAAGAAGAAAAAAACAGTTTTTGAATTTCGGACAGGTGTGCTTCGCGCCAAAAGCTGTCAAAGTGTCCGCACTTCCCTTATGAGGACGTTTGATAGCTCAAAATGAAGCTGAGATACTGGGCTACCACGTGGGCTAGCTAACTCGAAACACGCACTTAGGTATTAAGACCGGAAGTGTTTTGAGCGGTCTCATTTACTACATACTAACGGGGTCTACCAAATAGTATACCCATTCCAAATAGTATATCCATTCCAAATAGAATACCCTAGGCTTTTTCGAAGGTCTTCAATTCGGTATTATACCGCTCTAATTAGTATACCGTTCCAAATACTGTACGATTGTGTCTAGAATGCAGCGAAACCAACCATTCCTCCAACCAACAATTCTTCCAAACTCCAGGCTTTCACTTTGCAAACCTCTGCGTGCCCTTCAAGTGACCGCTGTCCTCTCACCCCCTCTCTACCAGCCTCGCTCACCATGGCCCCCAAGCGAACCTCCAAAACCAATCTCAAGAAGAGAGAGGTGATCGTGTGGATTAAAGGAGCTGGAGGTGGAGGCCCAACGCGTGCCGTTCAACATTTTCAAGGCGAGCTAGGCTGGAAGGTCTCTGGTGCCCATATTCGCTATTGGTGGAAAAACAGGGACACAATCATTAATGCGCCTGCGCTGCAATACCGTGTTCCTGGTGCTTGTGCTCATCCACGCCTCGGTGAGCTGGAGGACATTCTCTTCGACGAAGTTCTCCGTCTGCGCTCAAGGAAAGAAATGGTATCGCGCCAATGGATTCAGTCGACGGCGCTAGAGATTGCGCGAACAGAGGCCGAGGACACGGACTCCCGAGCCTCGGACAAGTGGCTTGCCCTGTTCATGGCTCGCTACGGTCTGTCGCTCCGACGCACGACGAACATGACGGTGCTAAGCGACGACGAGTTGACGTTGCGAGTTATTCACTACATGGCTTACTTGTCGACAAAGAAGCCAGCGCTCAACCCGGGCGCTACTCTGCTGATGGATGAAATCGCGCTCTACTTCAGAGACCCGCGCCGCGACACCATCGCCTTTACAGGTGCACGTCATGTCGTGCTGATGTCGACTGGATTCGCCTCGATGCGCATTACGGTGGCCCTCACCGTCACGGCTGACGGCAAGAAGTTGCCCCCGCTGCTGATCTGGAAGGGAGGTAAGGAGAAGAAGTCCAATACTGAGAAGCGTGGCTCAGTGTATGTTGCCTACCAAGAGAGAGCCTGGATGAACTCTCAGCTGCTTGAGCAGTGGATCGACCTCATGTACCCCGCCGTCTTTGACGCTACGCCAGGTCGTGGTCTGGTCTGGGACTCCATGCGCGCACACATATCGAAAGCGGTCAAGTCCAAGTTCGCAAAGAAGAACGTGGACATGCTAGTGATCCCGGGTGGCTTAACGCCGTACCTCCAAGCAGGCGACATCGGGATATTTAAGTCCTTCAAGGACAGTCTGTCCGGCGTGATCGACGAGTGGAAGTCATCTGACCGAGTGACGTACACGCGGAGCGGGAACCCACGAGCTCCGGACATCGACGAGGTTTAGCTGGGTGAGTAGCACGTGGCGTGGCGTTTCAGACGACGTCGTGCTGAAGTCTGTTCGTGCGGCCGGCTTCGCCGACGACTACCAGGAATGGTACATTTCTAAGCACGACGTGTACGGTGCCTTGTTCCAAACCAAATGGGTAAGGCGGGAGGATGAGATTGAAGAGACTCTGAGTGGCGATGACGACATTGCTGACGTGTACGATGAGCTGGTCGTTGACTAATTCGAAATAATAAAGGTGTTGAGGCCGATTGATTTGGCCTTGGTGTAAAGGACTTACTTGGCGGTTCCGGCTTCCCCCCTGGGGGCCGTCTGTGTGATCGCTGCGGGGCTTGAACCCGACCTGTGTGCATCGCCGTGTGACTGCTACACCACTCCACCAATGCCGTCGTTTGCCACCCCAATTATCACCAGTCCTATAATACCCTGCCGAATTGTATACCCTGGTGCGTTTTGATGGTACACTAATGTAATAGTATACAGTATACTATTTGGTAGACCCCGTTATTCTACCAACAAATCTACTTTCTCACTTTTTTTCCCTCTCTATTCACTCTTACCAATTTACTATTTGTTTCTTCTTCATTTTTTTTCATCCATATTTCCCTCTGTTCTTATCACCTACATATATTCCCATTTAAAAAAAAACATTACTTCTCACATTCACCACTCCACAATACACAAATTAATGACAACTTACCACGTCTACTACGTTTCTACCTAATATCCATGTTTACTTTCCCATTCTTTCTAAAATTCCACTTCATCACTATATTATTTTACCTATATCATTCTTATATCTTTACTTCACGATTACTACCTTATTATACCCTCCAATCCACAAACTAACTCCAACAAACTACATTATAAACACTAACTAACCAAACATGTTCTACTTTTTTCCACAAACTTATTAATTTTCCCAATCGTATACCTTATATATTCTACGTTCTGAATATTATCCACCTACAATACAAACACATCTCCTTTATATGTACATTTATTGCCACTTATTACACTCCCGCTTATCACACTATTTATCCCTCCTACCTACTTCCTATATGCATTACTACACAACCCACGCATGTTTTCCGACAAACTACTTCATTTTCTTTACCTATACCCTATATATACTACCCTTTCTCAACATTACCCACCTACAATATGTTACCACTTATCACACTCCCACCAATTACATTAATCATCCCGCATACCTACATCCATACATCTTATTCATTACATATATCTACTCCCTACACTTTATAACTAATACATCATTTCATATTAACACTGCCTCTGCTTCCTATATATTGTTTTCTCATCTTATCACCTATATACATATTCGTTTTCTTATTTTACCACTTTTTCTACTTACATGGGCTACTACACACACTACTTATCACTTTTCTACTCGCCCATTCTCATTGTTATACCATCTCATAACAACACTATTTTACTCGTTATATCATACATATCTTCCTACCAACTTTTTTTTCTTCAATTCACTTTCTACCATGATACTACCACTTCTCACACTACTCTTCAATTAACAATTATATTCCTACAAACACATCTACGTGAAAATGTAACTTAATTAATTTTCGGTGCACTCGTTAATACTAATACACCCTTTCATCACAACACTACTTGAAAATCAATCTGTTTTCTTTCTTTCTGCCTCCAACACGTATTTCCATACTTGCTTGTCATTACAATACTACCACTACCATACCTCCACAATCCACACAAATATATTCTTGCGCGCTCAAACAATACATCTATATTAAACTACATGTATCAATTCTGTAACGGGATGTTTCAAGTTACATATGTAGGTAGATCTATATAGCTAAAGATATCAAGTAGGTACAAGCACACGGCTAGCGTGTGCTTCGTGTAGTCCTGTCATTGGTTGAAAGTGAAGAGCCATTTCAACCAATCAGAAGACATTTTGCGTTTGAGTGGCCCCGACAGCCACTAACATAAATCAGAGTTAAATTTGCCCCAAAGCCCATACTCAGGCTCAGCTTCCTGAGTCTACCGCGCTTCCTCGCAGTCTATAGTGAACGCTAGATAACAGACACACCTGGCCCGTCATAGAATTTGAACCCGGATCTATGACTTTGTAATGGTAGTGAATACGGGCGGTGGAGCTGAAAGACCATGTCACGCAAAGATCATGACGGGTGAGCGTAGAGGACAAGACGCGTTGATTCCAAGGATAGTCTTCATTAGTGACGAAAACCCCGGGGACTTCCCATTTCGTTGCGTCGCAAGCAGGTCCCAGTCCAAACCGCATTCGCGAGGACTATAAAAAAGGCCACGGACAAACGATGCAAAACGTGGGGCTGTACCTGGCGTCACCGTGGTTTTCCTATCGACAGCTGTATGTCGAGCTTTCGAGAGGAACTACCAGATCCAAGATCAAGGTGCTGATTGGTATCCGGAGGTAGAGGGCGACGACGGAGTGTATACCACAAATATTGTTTACAGGCAGATCTTTGACGGAATTTAGGAGAAAAGGAATATACCACTTAGATAATCCAGATTACGTTTGAATTGAGTTAAATTTTCCGCCGCGAGAAGCGTGGCGTGTCCCACATTTCAACGTAACACGCATGGTAGGGAGAAAATTCGCCCCCGAAGCGAAGCGGGGGCGGCCAGGTCTACATATTGGGACAACCATGTTCCACCGCTGCATAGCGGTTGCGAAAGTTGGACCATGAAACACGATGCCACTACTGCGGTGCGATAGATATGGGCCGGTATACCCTTCGTTAACACTGTCGTGTAGTAACACGCTGAAATTATCGCTACCAATCGGTATGAGTCCCACCAACAACACACGTCTCCCTGTCAAGGTCAACGAATGTTGGATCACAACCTGAAGTCGAGGAAAGATCCCTTACACCGGGTCGGTTGCAAGCGCCTCTGTACACCGAGGTTGGCTTCGGTCAACCCACAAACCTGCATTACTAGCCACGAGCGAGGGCTAGAATGGAATATAGCGCTCTCGCGCAAACCCCTGCAGTCCCGCAGAAGGAAGGGTACCGGCGGTCAAGCCTAGTACAGGGGTGCCAAGGTAAAAACCTCGGCAGGTAGTCAAATATACGTATGGACACTCGGGTTCCACATATATATATAGAGAGTGACACTCTGTTGTCGCTCCCACCTCTCAGCCACACCCACGCTTGGATTGGCCCGAATGAACCCTCGATTCAATGCACCTTGGGTCCACTAACCAGCATCCCACGCAGAAGGGCGTGTACAGGCACTACAATAAGCTAGCTACACTTACCGAAGTCGGACTTGACCCTTGATCGCTTGGGGGGAAGACTGCTGATTTATTTCTGTTACCCTACGGTTCTGATAGCCTCTGTAGGCTATCATATAGCTAGTCCTATATACATATACAAATATCAAGTGTGAACAGATCTCTGTGGGATATCCTGACTCTATAAAGACCAAACATGCGATCGGTCCCAACTAAGTGCGGATAAGAGATGGGTACAGAACCTAATTAGAACCCTCGGCTGGCGGTTTATTAAAACCAGCCGGGAGTTCTGTCACTAATTCATCCTAGTCACTCGATCGCGGGAAATGTGATTGGCCAATCAGAGCCCGTAGACGCTTTTCACCGAACGGTTCAGCTGCGGCTGCTTGGCCACTGAGCTGGTCACGGCGCAGCCAAAACCCAACGCCACAACTGCCCCCGCCTCGATGCGTACCTCCTCAAGTGGAGAGCGTCGTGGTGCCGTCCGATTCCAAACCCATGGCACACGCCTCGCGCGCCCTGGTCAGCGCAACAGCCGCTGCCCTTCGCGCTCTCGGCGGTCCACCTGAGGTATGGCATTTGGCGTCCTGATCTCTTGCATCATCTTGTACTCTCAATGATGGCTCGGTGTTCTCTCGTACTCCTTCTGCAGCGGGACTGCGTAGCGTAGTGCGTCAGAGGAAGACGTATGACTCTCCGAGACTTAGCTTGTGGTTCTCCGAACCCCTAAGTCTCCGCAGAGGCTTAGATCCCTCTAGTATTACGAACTGGCACCCGACGATTTGCCAAAGGCATGGGTATCAACGACAGAGAGACCCCCACCGACGTTCATCATGGACCGGAAGCTTTGGACGACCCTCAAACTGTGTCCTGGGCAAGGAAGGTGTAACGGGGTTACACGAAGGACGCACGAAGTGTGGCTACACTACGTGCCGCCTTTACGGAAGGGGTACTTGGTACCACTTCTATTGACAGGATTTCAGTACGTGGCTTCAGAGCCACTCGATATGCACTTGACTAGGTTTAATTATGGTAGATAGTTAGAGCCATACAGGTGGCTTTGCCGCAGATAAAGAAGCAATAACAGTTCAGTTTTAGCATCAAGAGTGTATTTGCCTTGGGTTAGGAATACCGACTCGGCGAGCTGTCATCGCCGACAGCTCGAACTTCCCGCTTCCAGCGCTCCATCGACCTCGGTACTCAGCTCTGGCAACAAACGCCAGCACCATTGGGAACTTCGGTCACTCGCGGAGGTGTTCGGCATCATCGACCGGTCAAGTTGCCCCGGTGGGTGCTACGGGTCCACGGTTGCATGTGCGTTTAAACATGTTGCCCCTTGCGAACAAGCGGAGGAGGTCACAGAAGTTTCTGATGACCGCGCACCTGCTCGCGTTGGTGACGGTGAATCCGCGGTGAGCACTCCGAGGTCGAGCCTGAGTATCTTCGCCAACTTCTCAGCCACAACCGAAGTCTCGGCTTCGGTCGGACCACCTCGCGTTCATCTCTGCTCGTTCCAATTGCTCCAGTGCCGTCAGAAGGTCATAGTCTAGCAGTATTAGTTCTTGAGCTCTTCGTAATCCACGTATCTTCCAATTCCACTCGAGAGTCGTTCATGTAACATGTAAAATATGCAAATTCGATGCAGTAGTCATCTTCGTCTGTCACTGCGGGCTGGATCGACCCCGCCGGCAGTTCAATCTTCGGTAGACGTCGCATTTTGTCCTCGTCTGCGACTTGGATCATCTACAAACATCGGTCGCTCATAGAGTAGCAATTTTCGTTGTCTCTGCGGGCTGCATTGGCACCACAGACAGTTCAATCTTCGGTGAGCGTATCATGTATCTAGTCCGCGACTTGGACCATCTGCAAACGTCGTTCGAGGTGTTTTGCACGTAGGTAGTCGTACAAAAAGCCGCCCCAGGACAAATTGGACGCTGGTTTCCATGTCGGTTTGTCATATCCGACCCACTTCACTTTGAAATCTCGGACAGTCCGTCTGGTGTCGGTCGACAACGGAGTTCGGTCATCGAGAATAGCTTCAACCTCAAATTCGCCAGAGGGCTGATCAGGCTCCCAGCTATCTTTGAGAAGCAACCCCTCGTCGAAGTCTGCTCGCGTAGCCTCGGTCACCTCTGGCGCCAATCGACGTTTCGGTCGGTCTGCAAATTCGTTCACGGCCTTGAGTCGAGAGACATGCACCTCTGGGTAAAATCTATATCCACTCCGGTCAGGCAACTCCAACTCGTACGCGAACTCCTCGACATTCCTCTTGACACGGAATGGCCCGTGCCAATGGTGGGCCAGCTTCTGGGTCCGTCCCGACTTCACACGTTCCATGTACAGCCGACTCTGTCTCCTGGTTGGAAAAGAGACCTTGGTCTTACGTCAGAAGCATTGTCAACTACCCTGTCTCCTCTGGAGTCTCGTCCAGTCGAGTTGAGTCGTCCTGACCGGCCTCCGACATTTCGTCGTCATATTGTACGCGCGCTTCTCCCTCGCCTTCGCTTGCCGCCTAGTCGTTGCTGTAATATATTCGGGTTCGTCTCGACCAAAATCGAAAAAGTTCATGCTTCGTGGGAGATCGTAAACAACTTGGGATCGCGCTAGATTGATCGACGGGTTCTCCTCTGTCGCTGATGGAGTCTCCGGATCAGGCTTGTAGCTGACTTCTCTGATGCGGTTTAGCTTGACCAGTTCTGCCTTCCTAGCCTCGGTCGATACCACGGTCAACGCCTTGTTGGCCAGAGCCTCGCTCCCCACAGAGTCTGCCGCCGCATTGAACTCTCGGACCACATGTAGACATTTAACCGAGCGAAGTTCAGCAGTGAGGCCTCTGTGGTGGTTGAGATGCGACATTAGCATTTCCTTCCACCCCTAGGGATTGCTGGATTGCAAGTCCCGAGTCCCCGATGATGATTAAATCCTCGGCTCCTTGGGCTAACGCCACCGAGACGCCGTTGTTCATTCCGGCGTACTCAGCGATGTTTACCGCAGTATTCTCGAGAAAAGCACTCGCAGCGATCGCTACCGTCCATACCGGCAACCGCCACAAAATCCACTATCATCTACCGTAGCCACCGTTCTTCTCGGGCATGGCCAAGCCGTCAAACGAAACCACAAAGCCTCTGTACGATCTCGGTAGACGCGCATAGAAAAAATGTGGGCGCATCCGAATCGTCGGTGGTTCCGTGGTCGGCGGAGCGACCAGAGCCATCGAATGAACGTTCGGTCCGGAGTAATCCAGCTTCGTCTCCGAAACTTCTGTAAGATGAGGCAAGAAGGCCAACTCCTGCGCGTGGTCGGTCAACTCAATCTCGTTCGCCGGATGCTCTGACGTGTCCGCATCTTCATTTTCACTCCCTGAAACAGCTGTAGCTGCAATCTCACGCATCTCCAACACATACGCAGCGTCCATCAAAGCGTCGGGATCCTCGGCCTAGTCAACGAAAGGCATGTCCCTCTCGCTTGACCAGATGCTGGACGCCTCGGTTCCGGTAGAATCATCGGTCGATGTGTAATCCGTATCATCACCGTGCCCGCTTTTGGTAGCGTTCGCTACCGATGCTTGACCCTTTTCCGCCGTTCGGTATTCATCGGCTGTCTTCGCCGACCAATCCCGGCGCTCAGTACACACCAATCGACAGTCCTTCAGCAAGTTGGAGCCCTCGGACCCTCTGGTGAGAATTCGGTGAGGCGTTGGGTACTCCCGGCGCTCGACTGCCGGTGGTTGATCAGCAAGCCAGTGCTTATAGAGCTTTCGTTCGTGTTCTAACAGGTCCTTGTCTCGACTCTCAGCGTAGGCGAGGACTTGTCAGTCCTTGTGCTTCCGAGACTTGAGTCGGGCATACCCAACCGCACGAGGAAGTTCACCCCTCAAGACCCAGAGCACGACCGAGTCGTGCCTAGAGTGCTAAGCAACCCTCGGTGACACATTCGTAAGGCGTATCCACATCGGTTGTCCGCGGCGAAACCTTGTCACGGTCGGAGCCAACCTCGTCGTCCTTCGAATCCACATATCATGAGTGCTCAGAGACGGCTTTTTTCGCTGCAGTCGAAACCCTCGCCACTCACCTGTGGGAATATCCAGATCCTCGGTCGGTCCTCCAACCACGTGTATGCCGTGTGGCACTTTATCCACCGCACCTTGCGCTTTCACCAGTGGCACCATGACCTCGTCAGGGACCGTAAAACAGGTCTAGCCGAACACCAGCTGGTGTCATGAAATCCGTTCCGAGTACAGCATCCCCTCCCGCGGTGTGGTTCATGATCCACATCTCAAACTCATACACCCGCTCCCACTCTAAGGTGATCTTAACGAGTGTTCGTCTGCGAGTCTCCACGATTGATACACCGTACTTCCAAGCTTCGACCGTGGTCCGGAACTTCCCGCAAACGCAACCGCTTCACGAAACTAGACGAGATCACGCCCACATTCTCCGGTGTCCAGTAGAAACCTCGTTCGCACGTCGTCCACTGCACCCCCGAACAAAGCTCGAATTCTCTTCCGTTTGTCGTATCGCTTGGACGACCACCACCCCAGTCTCTCGCCTGGGAGCAGTTTCACCGCCGAGGAGGACTCGGAGTGGCGCCTCGATCCGAGCCATATTCGTGATAGAAGCTTCGGTCCGGCTTCCGCCGCGTTCACCCTCACTCCGTTCACACACTTCACACTCACCGAGGCTTGCCTCTCTCCTCTTCAATTTCCGTCGAATTGACACATTCGTCTTTAATGACATCAGACGGTTGCACACATCTGCAAACGCGAACAGATAGTCCGCGTCCAGTGCAGGAGTGGCAAACTGTGGCAGCCCGATAGGGACCAACCTAGTTTCAGTTGGCGGGCTGTTTAGTTTAAATGACTCCCAACGACCAGACCCTGCAATTCCTGCGAGAGCTCCTACTTATCGACATTCGCCCGGATGAGGGTGGTGAGTTCTTATAACGTTTCACACTTCCTGGAATAGTGAACTTGCGTGCACCGTTTGTTGCAATAGTCCGCGGAGTGCGTGAGACCACCGCAGGCTGCACGCAGGTCGTACCGGCGACTGTCACCACGCCCGTTCCGTCCGTAACGCCGATCGGCTCGGTCATAACCGTGTTGACTACCGCCACCCCTGCGACGAAGATTGTCCGATCGAGCGAACGTTCTTTCGGCGACTGCGCGGCGTTCATTGTCGTTAGCTGCAGCGATGTGTCCGTATCTTTCGGACGACGTGTAGCCACCGTCGGACCATCCGTCCGAGTGTCTGTCCTCGCCACTCGCAACTCTCGTCACGGTACGTCTCGGTACTGCCGTACCCATGTTTGCGCGCGTCAGGGCGGATCATCCGTGATCCGACCGAGCCGTTTACGTCTAAGGACGCGACTATGTCGGTCAACGCGTCAGCGAGTGTAACTTTCGGCCGATACTGCGACTCGTCGCGGCGGTGATTATCTGGTCTGTAGCTTCGGTCACAACGGCAGAAGTTCCGGGAATCCTCGTTACGACTATTATCGCGTCGGCAACCCTCATCTCGACCTCGGGGACGACCCACCGACGGTTTGCGTTCGGATTTGCGTTCTCTGCGGCAGAGGATGGCGTTGGCTCTGTCCTCGAGGTCATGCATGTCTTTGACCAGGACATGGCACAGACGTTCTTCGAGACATCGGTCATCGCACGTGTCTAGGAAGTGTTCCACGTGGTCCTTGAAATCGCGCCCACTGCTCTCCAATTGTACTCCCGCATTGCGAGCGTAGCCGTTGAGCCGGTTGATGTAGTCGCACACGTGTTCGTTCCCCTTGTCGTCTCGTTTCGCAGAATACAACCGAGCCTTCGCAGACAGGTTGAACCGTGAACAGTAGTACTTGGTGAACGGATCGCTCAACAACCTCCACCTACGCCTCGTCTTGCGCGAGAGCTGTCGGAACCAATGCAGAGCTCCGTCTCGGAGACTCAGCTCAAACGCCATGCACCACTCATTAGGCGGTGTGCGCATCCCCTTCATCTCGTAGACGAAGTTTCGGAGCCATTGCATGGACTTCTCGCTCTTGTTGCGGAATCCGTAGCAAGGCTTGATGTTGCCGAGTGGCAAGTGCGTCGCAATCTCAAGCCTCGGTGCCGAGCTCTCGCTGTCCATGGCACTCAGCTCGCGAATCTCACAGGCCCATTCTCCCGTCAGGTCACCGTCGATAGCGTCGTCGTCGTTCAGGAACTCATCGTCGCTATCGGGCGAGTCTTCACGGATATCGCGTCGACTGTTCGGTGGCTTGCTCGTCACTCGGCGCGTGTTTGGAGTGACCCGATAACCCTCGGTGTCCCTCGCTAGGCGCTCCTTGCGACTCACCGACCTTGAGGTCACCATGTACGAGTCCTGGAGGTACGTCGAAGCCTCGCCTGCCACTACAAACACTTCCACTTTGGAATCCTCGGTGAACGGTTCCTTGGGCGTCTGTGGCAACGGAATCCTCGACGGGTCAGTCGTCACCGTCGCTCGACGAGGTACTGGCTGACGACCGACTCCAATCTCAGTCACTCCGACGGCTGTACGTAGTCCACTTCCACAACGCCATGCGGGCATCGGTAGGGGTCCAGTCACGAAGGACCGCGTTAGATGTGCACATCTGAGGTTCGCACCCCATTGCACGCAAAAGTAGCACCGTGTTGTGATGTAGCGCTTGGGGCTTTCGCCCCGTGGTTGCTTAGTGTCTCCTTCCTGGGCAACACGTATGCACCCTACGTTGGATCAGAGTGAATCTCCTTGTGGATAGACGGCCCGCCCGGACGAGGAATTTATCCGGGGACGTGAGTTCCTTGGGAATACCTGCTACAGACAAGAAGGTCCTGGGGAACTCGGTCAGTAACTTCACCTTGTGTACCCCCTTCGAATCGGTTGTTTAGACCAGGGATAAAGTCAACCACTGAGAACCCTTAGAGTCCCGACCTAGTACAGTACACTGGTGGGTAGCTAGACAAACAATCACCCGGAGAGTGCTACCAGACTCCCGGGGTGGGATTAATACGCAACTAAAATATGTACTCTGGTTCTTTCGGAGAGAGACTCCACCGGCGATGGCCGCTAATAGTATTGGGCGAGACCCTGAGAATATGAAATGCCACTCCCGTGCCGGCTAGACCGCACTCCGGGGTAACAGATATGAAAAGCCTGAGCTTCCTGGGGGAAACCCTCGCAAAGGTGATATGGAGTTAACCTGAGGGTTCAATTTTCCAGCGCGGATCCCCAATGCCGCGTCCTTCTCCTTAGTCGCTGGAACGAGGCCTGCGCGCTTGAGGGGAAAAGTAAGACTGAATTGGGTATCGCCTCGGCCCGAAGGCCTTGGGCGATGCTTAACATATGGTAGATCCTGGGATCTGCCTAACTACTTGGTTTCACTATGGACCGACTTGGCTACACTATGGTCGCCCTGTCTGCGGTCGTCAGCCGTGCCGTGCAGCCTCTCTGGCGCTCTCTTCTTGGGAATTAGATGATCGTGGTGCATGGAGGCTTGACTTCTTCGGGGTCAACAAACTAGAACGACTTCCCCGGAAACCCCGTCACAAGGGCTCGGGGGAGCAGCGGCGGCGATGAAGCAGCGTCGTGGAGCAGCATCTGGAAGGAAAGCAGCGCCGTCCTGTGGGGAAGCGTCGTGGAGTGAACTGTGCCGCCAAGCAGCGTTTGTCGTGTAGGGCAGCGTTGTCAAGCAGCGTCATGGGGAGACAGAGAGGAGAGTGAAGCAGCATCGTCGTAGCATCAAGCAGCGTCGTCCTATGGGGCAGTCTCGTGGAGTGCAACAGAGTCAGAGGCCAGGAGGCAGCGGCGTAGAGTAGTGCAACGTAATGGAGCGTCGTGGAGTGTAGCGGTGTGTCCTAGCAGCGTCGTTGTCAAATAGCGTTGTGGGGCGTCGGAAAGTGAGGCAGCGTCGTGGAGCAGCGTCGTAAAGTGAAGCACCGTCGTACAGGGTCGTCAAGCGGCATCCTGGAGAGTCGGCACAGCGTCGTTAAGTGAGGGCAGCGTCGTCGTGTGGGGCAACGTCGTCGTGTGGAGCAGTGATGTCCTATCCGGATCGTCGTGCGCAGCAGGGTTCTGGATGAATTGGCGCCGTGGGGTGGGGTTGCGTCGTTTTGTGAAGCAGTTTTATGCAGTGGGGCAGCGTTGTGATGTGAAGTGGCATGTACCCAGCATCAGCAGTGCTAGGAAAGTGACGTTTTGCAAGTAGAGCGTACCAAGTTGTGAATGATAGCTTTGGACAAGACTGATGGGTTGTTGGTGATATATCCTTCAGAACGTTCTGTGCGGTGTCCTGAATGACATCAATCCGTTTCTATCAATTTGATGGGGCAGCCGCATTAATCCTTATCGTCGCACTTAGCGGGACGGGAGGTGGAGGTGGTGGAGGGACAGGGAACCAGAGCACCAGAGATCAATGTACCAGCGTCGCCAGCGCGCCATTCGCGCTGAAGAAGAAGACTTCAAGGGTGTGGGCGCTGCGTACGACACTTTCATCGGACTGGGGCAGTACAACAGCCCAAAGACCCCCCCCCCCTGCAGGCAGCAGCTGATCGCGTGCTGAGAAGAAGACGGGCACTTGATTAAGCCTGAATGCTAGCAGAACAGACAGACAGCATTTGCATTGATGCGTACCGTGCAGACTTCGACGATGTGCGGGCGCGGCGACACCAGATGCAGGATGATCGCATCGACATGTATCGGCACACACGCCCACGACAGCTAACACATGGTAACCCAACAACACAGTTGGCTGCTGTGGCATCAAGCAGAGCACCCGCGCCTCCGACGCCACCAACCAAGCGACGCGTCACGAGCTCGGAAGCGTTCCAAAACACCAGACGGCGCTGAAGTGATCGAAATCGATTGGTCGGATGAAGATGAATCCGGCGAGGTGGACGTGCATCTACCAGCCTCCTCCGATGAATCGGAGAGTAAAGATGAAAGGAGATACGCTCAAAGGGACAGCAAACATGGGGAATTTGACAGGAAAGAAAAAAAACAGCTCGACGGACGAGTACGAGTCCCCCTAAGAGGGAATGGCAGCGATTCGTAAAAAAAGTCAAAGCATTTGTTTTCGTTAGTAGGAAGAGGTCAATCATTCAAACTTAGGATATTAGTACAGCAGATGATAGCGTGAAGACGTGTACATTTAAGTAGAGAATAGAGATAGAGCTTGGAGAGAAGGTCCGGTAGAGCTGAGGGATGAACGGTGATGTGTACTGGAGCTGGAGAATCGAGAAGTGAGGACTTGGGAGTCCTGGTCTACTGGAAGATGGCAATTCACCACCAACAAGTGATGATGGTTAACTTAAGTACAACTTCCGACAGCCTATAATTCACCTGTAGATAAGCAGACGCACATTGGAAATGCAAACTTTGACAAGGCCGATGCGGGCTCCGTTGCGGCGTCGCCATCGAGCTGCATGCAAAATTTGGCGCTTCGCTCGCGCCTTTACTAGTACTACGTAGTAGTTATAATGAAAGTGTATTGTTGTCACTCCATCAGCCTAGTTCTCGTGAGCGGCAGTGTAGTTGTAGTACACAGTGCTCTCGTACTCTGGCGCGCAGAATGGAAACTCCACACTTTCACTGGGGAAGAAAAGGTTCTCACCCGACGTGTATGTCACGTAGCAGCCCAGGCAGAAGCACACTACCGTGACGATCACAGCCATAACCTTCTCCCAAATGGGCATCACGGTCCACTGCTTCTTCATCAGAAACACGATCGGCAGGATGATTGAGTGCATTGTAATGCACGATGCGCCAACGAAGTCGGATAAGTCCGCGAAGTGGTCCTTTAGAATCACTGAGGCAATCACCAGAATTGCGACGATCGCAATCCGTAGAGTGACGTACTTGATAGCGTTCGCGCCGCGGTACTCGGCGGCTTCAGCCTCAGGCTTTCCGAGGTGGGTGTGTTCGTTGTCAGCGAGGGATACGAAAGAGCGCTTCGAGAGACGAGATTTCTCCAGGAATTCGTCGCCGTCATTTGGCGTGGCAACCTCTGCATATGTCTGCAAGTTGCTTTCGATGTCGTCGGCCGTCGGCTTGTGCATTCCAAGGAACAGACGCTCCGTGATGTAGAATGCCGGGTTCAGGATGACGGAGAACGCGATCGTAATGTGCAGCTGCATGAACATGTAGGCGAGGACAACGGCCCCCCAATTTGAGGCGAACCCCAACGTGGTCAGACCGGTGTCCGAGTCCGGGTAAATGGACCAGAGCAGGTTGCCAGAGATCTGGCAGCCAACTGACGAGTACGCCGTGCTAGCCAACACCAGGAAGCAGGATGTGGTGAACGCCATCGTAACAAATACGACGCGGGGCATACGAGTGGGGTCACTGTGTTGACGCTGAAGAGCCGGGATTACGATACCCGCGCCGTAGGCGAGTGCCAGGTTTCCGAAGGCACCAGCGACTTGTTTGAAGTTGAGATCCGGTGCAGGCGCAGTCGGGTGCCCACGCATGCCGTACATGACGACTGCAATGCCGATGGCATCCGCAACGAGCGTTCCCATACAGCCCGCGAAAGCGGCGCCAGCTCCCTCCTTGAGTGTCGGCACGAGACACACAGGCAAAACCAAGAGTGCCATGAGAATGGACCACGTCGTCGTGCTGAAGGCGCCCGGGTAGAGACCATCGAGAAGCGTACCACCGAGCACCAGGAACACGCACGGCACGATGAGGCAGTTGCCCATTTGAGAGATGACTGTGAGGTAGCGGCCCCACTTGCCCATGACCCACTCGCCCAGGTCACCGTACGTCCTGACGGACGTGGGCGCGAGCAGCATGACGCGGCAGATGGCCACTGAACCGTAGATGTTGGCGAAGGCCATGAAGGCCATAGCGACAATCGCGAGAGCAGGACCTGCGCGCGAAAAATTGCCCGGCATGCCGAGAGTGCCGATGCCGTAGACGCAGCAGAAGAGGTTGAAGGCCGCCTTGGCGTCCTCCATCGTGAAGAAGGGCTTGCCCATGGTGAAGATTGAGTCGCTTGGGAGTGATGCAGTAAATTGAAGACTGAGCGACTGAGCGACGCGCGCGGGCGGCGACGGCAACTTCTCAAATCTGCTCAACTGGTGGTAGCGAAACTCGCAGAGGGTTCCGTTCGGTCACTCAAGCTCTGCTCAAGCAAATGGCTGGATCCACATGCGTGTGTCGGCTCTGTACATCGAACTACGGATGCATATGGCCTCAATTCACGAAGATTACCTGCTCTCGACCGCGAGCCTTGATTGGATGTGGATCTACTACATACTAGTACTATGTAGTACATGGCTTGTAACATGCATCCTCTGTCAGCTGCAGCCAGAGTCTTGTCTTGGCAGTGTGGTCCAGACCAAGAGATGTATGATATTAATATCTATACATGTACAGTACAGATACCCCTCTTGACATTAAGTATAGCAGTTTTTAGATTTATAGGGGTTGTATCTCAAATTTTGGCCGTAATGTCTACCGGTACCAACACAAAGATGAATGGTCTCTAAATTGACACACACTCTAAATATGAGTCTTTATGGTGATCCGGCCAAAATTTCGAATTAAGTTTGAAAAAAGGTGACCTAATAGTTATCCTCCATAGTAAAGTCTGTCTACCTAGTCGGTAAACCTGCTCATGTTTTAGATATGAGAACATATTAAGTATATCAGCTACTAAATTGGCGAGGGGTATCTGTACTATGATAGTGTATCATACCGGTAGTACATTGATACACGTCCTCTCCTGTACACTGATGTTTGGACGCGCGAAGCGTGCACGCATGTTTGGATGACTCAAGAGGGATGTCATGACCGGGGCAGTTAATTTCAGACAACCATACAATCTGGTGGTCACCGCGATGTCGAGCGGTATTTATGATCGTCGCGAACCAACTTGGCTAGACTTTATTTCTTGCTGTTGGGCTGTCATAACCGTCCAGGTTGCAGTAAGAGGCATGGCTTTGATGTGGTATCATGTACATGTAGTGACTACTTAACTTACGTTCCTACAGTACAAACAGCGACTTGCTGCCTTGCTCCTGTACGTCTCGATCCAAGCGTATGTCCGTCGACAGTTCGTCCACATGACGCGTGCTTTGTCAACAGAGTGCTGCTACAGGCGATTGGCGCAACGAGCAGTGGAAAGTACTCCCGTACTTTAACACGGGCCAGCCAACTTGAGCCAAGCCGAGTACATGTATAATATATTAATACATGTTATGTCTGGATGTCACGTAGCTAAATAAGAGTTACAGTAGTAGCTAAGATTGCGAATATTGTTTAACGTTAAATACGTTAAATACTTTCATTGATAGTGAAATGCATCGGCCATTTTCGTAATAATTACGAAAGTGGCGGACAATTATTGTCAATCGGGGTTCTGAACCACGAGCTTGGCCTCCATGATCTTCAACACCAGATCGTTGTCACTTTCACCGAAAGGGTTCGAGCCAACCTGAACTAGCTCGTGTCCCGCACACCCGTTTCCATCCGCCGCTGCGCCCCCACCTCCTGTGGCTTCCAGATGTACCCGCAGCACCGTGATGCGGCATCGCGAGAGCAACCTGACGCTGGACGAGGAGGAGGACGTGTGGAGATCGAGCGCGTGGGGCAGCCCTGGATGGTGCCCGACCTGTTCGACCAGCTCTGGCTCAACGCCACGCAGCAGGTGAGCTCCAGCTGCACCCTGACCAAGTACAGGACGCTGCGGGCTCCTGCTCCTGCCGCTGCTCCCGACGGAACGCCGTTGTACCAGACGCAGCACCAGATACAGCACGGACGCAGGACCCCTGTTCGGCATGCAGCTGCAAATTTGTTGCTGCAACATTCTGAATGTGGTATGAATGTTCACTGAGGTTACGTTCACGCACGCAGTACCGTGGAATTAATCCGTTGAGGCTGTCCAACCCCTCATTCTTCTGGTATTCCCAGTATAATACAGTGTTGGCTACAGACAGAGTCTACCGGTACTACATGTAGTATTTGCACCACATGAGCCTGCATTCGGTAGTCGTTCTTGTGAAGTATTGAGTAGCGGCGGTTGGCTTCTGTCGTGTTCCTGTTTCCTCCCGTCGCAGTTATATTGTTGCTCTCACTTGGCCTCGTCGCGGAGCTCTCTTGAGTTTAGTATTGCATACTCTAGCCTACATGTAACGGAGACTGCGCTTGGGCGTGAGTTCTCTCGCAATCCCAAATACGCTGAGTGGGCGAACAGTGTCTTTGGTCAGTCTTCTGCGCTCAAAGCAACAGTTCTCTTGATTTTTGTAATAGAACAGTGTGCACAGTGTGCACGGTGTCCGACACTGGTTGCCACCCGACAAATTTCCATCTTGGAGCTCGAGTGGCTCAGTACACGTACATATGTACGTGGTCTGTTTTCTACTAGAAAGCAGGGCAATGGACGGTTTTGAAGTCGCTCTCAATATCCCCGGCCGAGGCGTACCAGCACTGTGCGTTCGGATGGGTCACAGCTTCGTGTCGGATATGGTTGATAATGGTACTCCAGCTCCGCGGGTCGACCGCGTTTATTGCAAACGCGACGTTACGAGAACGCTGGGTTGTTAGCTGCAGAGAATGCGTCCACATGGCTGTGTCTACAGAAAACTCTGAAATTAAATTATCGATTTGTAGAGTATTTTGGATCCCCCCGCTTTGTATTTGTACGGAGCAGAATCGCCTGAGCGGAGCGGAGAGGACGACGATCATGAGCCGGCTGAGCGCACTGAACCTGACGGTCGGCGTCGGCACGGCTGCGGCGCTGTACATAGTCCGCCTTCGCCGTGCGGCGTACTCGACGCTGGCGCAGCGCGTGCTCCCGCCCGTGCTGGAGAAGCGGTCCAAGATGGTGCCGTTCGGCGCGGTGGCGGGCCAGAACCGCGGGTCGATCCCCATGACGCCCATCTTGTACCTGGAGGACCCGTACTTCTACGTGCGGGACGACTCGCGCAAGAACGAGGAGGTGCTGGAGCACCTGCGCAAGGAGAATGAGTACACGGACATTAAGACGAAGCACCTCGCGAACGTGCGCGTCAACATCTACGACGAGCTGCTGTCGCACGTCCAGGAGACGGATGAGGACTACCCGTACCCGCACGGACCCTACCTCTACTACAACCGAACGGTCAAGGGAAGCAGTTATGCGTACCACTGCCGCAAGTCTAAGACCAAGAACGCGCCGGAGGAGCTCTTGCTTGATGAGAACGCGGTCGCCAAGGGCCACAACCATTGCCAGGTGGCCAGCGTCTCTCCGAGTCCCGATCACCGATATCTTGCGTACATGGTGGACTTCAGCGGCTACGAAACGTACACAGCGTATGTGAAGGATCTCCAGACCGGAGAGCTGCTGCCGGACAGGATCGAGAACATCTCCAGCTTGCGCTGGGGGAAGGATGCCTCCGTGCTGTATTACGCCACGCAGGATGAAGCCCACCGCCAGGACAAGCTCTGGCGCCACAAGATGGGGAGCAAGGATGCGGATGAGCTGCTGTACACGGAAGATGATGAAATCTACAGCGCGTACTTCCAGAAAGCTCGCAGCGGGAAGTACATGTTTTTGCTATCCTCCAGCAGCGAAACCAGCGAGGTGTCCTTCATCGATTTTGATAACCCGTTGGAACCACCGCAGCTGATCGCTAAGCGGGAGAAGGGATTGATCTACGGCGTAGATCACTTTGCCAACAGTTTCTACATCGTGACGAACAAGGACAAGGCTACCAATTTCAAGTTGATGAGAACGCCTGTTTCGTCGCCGTCGCCAAAACACTGGGTCGACGTGTTTCCCTACGACGAAAACATCAAGGTAGACGATATCGACTGTTTCAAGAACTTCATGGTCATGGAGGGTCGACAGGGGGGCTACTCGCAGCTTTGGATCATTGTTCCCGATGGAGACAACAAGCACGCTCGCCACCAGATCACCTTTAAAGAGTCCAGCTACACTGTTTCCGGCTCTGTCAACCGTGACTTTGACACGGACAAGTACCGCTTCATTTACTCGTCGATGACTACTCCCTGGACAACGTTCGACTACGACGTCAACTCCCGTGAGTCCAAGCTGTTGAAGGAAAAGCCCGTACTGAACTATGACCGCTCCCTCTACAAGACTGAACGCCTGGAGGCAACGGCAAGTGACGGAACCATGGTGCCTATCTCGCTTGTGTACCGTTCTGACATGCGCTCGCAAGACCGCCAGCCGCTCCACCTGTACGGTTATGGTTCGTACGAAATCCCGATCGACCCAAGCTTCGTCTCGTCCATCCTGCCGCTGCTGGACCGTGGGGTGATTTACGCAATTGCGCATATCCGAGGCGGTGGTGAAATGGGCCGAACGTGGTACGAGGACGCGAAGTACAAGAAGAAAATCCACACTTTCACGGATTTCATCAGCTGTGCAGAGCATTTGGTCAGTGCCGGGTACACGAGTCCCAGCAAGATGACCTGCGAAGGCCGCAGCGCTGGCGGATTGCTTATGGGGGCGGTGTTGAACATGCGCCCAGACCTGTTCACGGCCGCGATTGCCGGTGTGCCATTCGTGGATGTTATGAACACCATGAGTGACGCCTCAATTCCGCTGACGACTGGAGAATGGGAGGAATGGGGAAACCCGAACGAGAAGGCATACTTCGAGTACATGCTCAGCTACTCACCCTACGAAAATGTGAGGCAGCAAGCCTACCCGAACGTTTTGGTCACGAGCGGGCTGTACGATCCGCGTGTGGCATACTGGGAGCCCACCAAGTGGGTCGCCAAGCTGCGTGATATGAAGAGCGACCAGAACGAGGTCCTGTTGAAAATGGACTTGTCGTCGGGCCACTTCAGTGCTAGCGACAGGTACCACTACCTGAAGGAGAAGGCGTTCGACTTGGCTTACTTGCTGGATCACCTGAAGGCGATCAAGGAAGATGACAAGAAACCCAAACCCGCTGGTAAAAGTGCGTAGAGAACTGAACCGGCAGATGCCACGCACAGCTCTTGAGTCGAGGCTGGGTTTGATATCAAGATACCAGCTTTGTAATTCCATTAACGAACAAGTTGTGTTTCCTACTTCTTGCGCTTTCGACTGTCTCCATCCGGGAGGTTCTTCTCAGCTTGTGCTGCAGCTTTCGTCTTCGCGAACAGCTCCACCTCCATTTTGAAAGCCTTCCTCTCCTTTCGCTGTGCATGAAGAATCGTCTTTGAGCAGCCGTAAGCAGCTTGCGATAAGTTAAATCTTGACAGGTATAATTGCTGCATTGCCAAGTCTTCCGAGAGTGGCGAGCACAGCTCACTCTTCAAGACCGTGAGCACCTGTCCAGTCGATACACAAATCTGAATCGAGTCCGACAGGAAGTACTGAAGTACGATTCCACGTTCGTGCCCCATGGGCTTCACATCAGGCCGGTATGTCTTTACGATGTTCCCCACTGCGAACTTGAGCGTGTCAACCAGGTCTCGAAACTGGACGAAAGTCGGGGTTTGCGTTTTCGCAACGAGTGGCGACCACATTTGCCGCGGCCGTACCGAAGGATCCTCGCGCGTCTTCCACGGAACAGCAGAGTCGTCCACGCTACTTACACTCGGAGCTGGCTCGATGAAGTCCGGTATGGTTGCCTGGTAGCTGGTACCGACATTGGGCTTAGGACGGCCCAGTCCGCTTCGGATAGCTTCATTCTCGACAACTTCTAGCGCCTTTTTGATGTTGCTTCGGTTCGGATAGTACTTATAGCGACACACGAAACACTTTTTACCTTTCTCGCGATACCCACGGTTGACCTCGTCCTGGATGTCTTTATATTCCTCAGGAGACACAACTTGGCACACTTCGATCACAGCGTCGATCGAATTCCTGTCCTTGTGTGGCGACAGAAACACCTCGTTTTCCAGGACGCCACCCTTGATCAATGCCTTAGCCTCTTCTTTGACATCGTAAGGTTTGTAGTACCACTGCGCCATGAAAGTGGATACAGCTCGATCGTGTCGCTGCGAGGTCTGGACTGAGCTCACCAGCGCGACGTAGGGATCGTCCGGGTCTCCCGAATCAAGGATCACGCAGTCGCCAACTTGGACGTGAACATAGTCTCCAGGCGAGTCGCTGTCGTCCGAGTCTCCGTCCTTGTGCTTCTGCTTCGCTGGGGCCTTGCCGTTGCCCTTTTTGCCCTTATTAGACTTCGCTGCAGGCGCCGGCTTCGCCTTTGCTTTGCTCGCACCGCGCGTCCTAGGACCGTCGCTCTCCGAGTCCGACGCAGTAGCTGCCGCTGGCTGTCTGCTTCGCGCGCGTGTCATCCGCTTGGGCGAAGACTCTTCGTCGGTACTGGTAGTGTCTCCGCTCTTTGCGTCTTTAAATTCCTCGTCGGCCGAGCTTTGTGGGTGGCCACGCACGGGCTCTGAGCTGTCCGCGTCCTCCTTCCGCCCAGTCGCCATACTCGACACCCCAGATTCCAGACGCCTCCAGGACCTGCGGTTCAGCTACTTGCAGGAGATCGAGCAGGTGGCAGTCAACTATCCAAGTGCGACGCACGGACGATCCCCCGTGCAAAGCTGCGCTCCTCCCTTCGTCTCGGTGCCAGCTCTGGCTGTCGCGCGCTGCTTTGTATTGTGTCTGGTGCCTAAAGAAAAACGAGCCTGGTCAGTTATTTTAGCCAATTGAAATTGATTCGGTGTTTTATTCACCTCGAAACGCAACTGGTTTTATATGGGGCTGTCCTAGTGGGTGCAACGCGGAGGAAGGAGAGCCAATCGTGCGCTAGCGCGACCTTCAGCGTCCAATAATGAAATCAAGTCAAAAGGCCATGGCCTTGGCACGGTGGAAAAAAAATCGAAAGAGGTGCACCACGCCTGTGAATTTATACTTTGAGCAGCCCTGGTACAGAAAAGGAGCCGTTCGAGAACATTCTGCCACGTGTGATGGCGGGAAAGTTCACGTTCGCTTTAGCCGTAACTACCTCATACAACGGAGTGACCGCACGTAGCCTCCTAGCTGGCTAAAAGGAAATACAAGATTGGGTATGCGAGTAAGTTTTCATATATGACGATAGACGTAAACCACCCCGACGCAGAGACAGCTACTTCAAAGGCTCAGCACGAAACACAATGACACGTACAAAAGAAGAAAAACGTCGACGTTCTTGCTATTTGTTAGTGGTGGCCACACACAAAGCCTTCACACGCTTGTTAACTGTGCAACGCCTTCTTCGATACGCAACAGCAACTGGGAATGCATTTACCCATCCACTTTACTCCAGATCCCTGCATAGACAAAGCATTATCGAGTGCACGTACTGATCAAAATCTGTGCATCATACTTGTATACTCTAGTCCGGGCGACCGTTGGCAAGCTTGGATCGCGTCAGCCATTTCGCGATTCCCTATCTGCCACAATGCCAAGACGTAGATGTCATTCTACAACCCCAACAACCACGCGCCATCTTGTGGCAACTACATCCGTTTGCTGGGCTTGGAAGAGCGCCTGTTCAAGGAGGCGCCTTGCCCATCAGCATGCAGCTTTGGCAGAAGCTTCTGATGCGCCTCCAGACTGCAAATCGGGCGCAATGTTTCGAGTTGTCCTCGACCTACAGATCTTAGCCCAGTAGGAAGCATCACGCACTCGACACAGCCCAAGAACCACGCGCGGCTTTTGCGGGTCGAAGTGTCCTCGACTATACAAATCTAGCCCAATAGGTATCGCCATGATTGCCCGCTCTACGCGCCGACTGTAGCGTGCTATTCGAATTGTCCTCGGCTTACGAGGGCTAGCTCAGGCCTCCTGAGCCTCACGGACAACGTTTGCAGTGAGCCAGGTAGGTTCGAATTGTCCTCGACCAAACGATCTTAGTCCAGGGGGTAACGGTGTGCACACCCTGGATTGCCCATTTATGCGCTTGAGCGAGAACACGGCCAACACGATCGTGGAGAAGACCCGTGGCAAGTCGCTGACGAAGGCTGGGTCGGCCCGGACATCAGCGCCCTGGACGACAAGGTGGACGCCACAGTCTCGACTATAGCTGAACAACGGTCAGTTGTACGCGCTCAAGAAGAAGAACGAGGCCGTGAGCGTGGCCTCGACTTGGGTGTGGAATACCCCGCCCCAGATATTGCGTCCGATGAGCTTTCGTCCCTGATTGGCATCATATACCCGAACTTCAGTTAAGGAACCCAACCACACTGCTATTTCGTCAAACAAATATTTTGACACCAAATAACTCGGACGCTCTGGCAGTAATTGATATAAGCCTGGTGGAATTGCCTTAGGTTGCGGAAGTGTATCACTCGGTGGATAGCCTAAATGGAGATGACATGTCGGAGTGTCAAGAACACAGTGAGCTTGACCCTCAAGAGTTCATAAAGACAATATCGCTAAGTGGAATACCTCCAAACAAACTGAAGCTTAAAACCAGGACTCCTTTAGCGGGGTTACACGAAGGTCACACGAAGTGTAGTCACACTACGTGTCACCTTGATGGAAGAGATACTTGGCACCCCGTCCATTAACATGATCTCAGTACGTGGCTTCAGAGCCACTCGATATGAATTTGACTAGCTTTACATATGGTAGATAGTTAGAGTCATACATTTACACCACAGGCGGGTTTGCCGCATAAAAGCAAAGAAATAACAGTTCAGTTTTAGCACCAATGAGTGTGTTTACCTTGGGTTAGGAATATTGACTCGTTAAGGCTCTAGTTAGTAATGCTTGAGTGATCTCAGCCTGTGCGGAGACTTAGGGGTTCAGAGAACCACAAGCCAAGACTCGGAGAGTCATAAGTCTTCCTCTGACACACTACGCTACGCAACCCCGCAGTACCTGGTAGCACTTGTAGTCAATCCAGCACCTGAGTCTTAGAACCATTCCTCGGTGTGGATGGATTAGACAGCGTTTTCGAGCCTGTCCTCGGGTCAACAAGACGCGCTTAATAAGCTTATGTCTTCACTGGGCCCTGAGGGGTGTCTCGCGTCTTGCCCGCAAGGCCCGGACGCGGTGAACACACGTCTGAAAGCGTTCTCTAACTATGAGAATGCTCTGTTGGAGAACCTTCAACAGAGGATGATTGCGTCTGCTCAGTTATTCGAACTCTCCAATCTTATTAGCATATATCAAGGGATATATTCAAGTAAAGAGGCGGTCATACTGTGAGGGATATATTGCTTGAACTCGAGTTTTTCTGCGAGACGGTTTGGCTAAACCATGGAGCAAGGGGCCCCGGGTACGGGGCTCCGCTCGGCTTGAGAATGACATAATTGACAGAGAGGTGTCCAAAGCTATGGTAATATATTTGTTTGGGGGATCAGTGAGTTGTCTACCCAGTCTCTCTTCTACCATTGATATTTTATATAAAACATGCATGAGCCAGTATTGCTCTTATTGGATGTATTTCTAGGAATGTGGTCCAAATATGTATTTGGCTTTCTCATCAATATCAAGGATATTAGTCCAGGAAAGTGTAACAGGAACAATTACATAAAAGCGTCCAGAAGTACCATGGAAGACCTTAACGAAGTCGAGTATCGATATCTACCGTGCTGTGTCGTTCGTGCACACTATCGAGCTGGATAAAATGCATGTGCGAGTGATACCACTTGGGGAGGGGGGATTGCAAGCCTAGATCCACATGAAATATGATTTTCCATTATAGTACACCGGTAGGGCGACAGTGGTACTTTCAAAGCAAGACGGCTAATTATGCTCAGATGGGGGCATACCTGACTCCGACCCTTCTCCTCAGGCATGAGTTTGGGGAAGCCGTTCGGTGACCTAAGTGCCCTTGTTTCGAACATGTTTATCTCATTAAAAAGTTTAGGGATGGTATATTCTAGACAATACATGGCGTGTAGACTTTTGTGGACGAATACCTCCTAAATATGATATGGGTACAAACTGAATTGGTTAAAATGAATATACTGACTGCGAACCGCTTACGACGGCTTACTCTCTCCATTCAGTGATCTGTTTGTCGTTAAATATGCTGTTCTATAGTTAATTCCACATAAAACACGAAATAGTGAGCACCACTTGAATGACGGTGTTGCTGCAATACTCAATATCAATGTGATTATCTTATTTTAATTACCCTCTCTGGAGAAAATAATCTATGCTGATTCCTGAGATATAACATGACTGGTACACTTGTGTCTATGTCTTCCCCACAATCACTAACTTTATATTGCCTGGCTTGGCCATGTTTCAGTTTGTGTTTCGAATCATAGCCCGAGCCAAAAACAATCCCAAGCATTCGACCTCACACCCGGACCATGTGTGAAGTACGGATACGGGATGTGTGTGTTTGCTAATGTCTGTCAGGCCTTAGCGCTGTCTGAAAACGTTGTTGCACGTACGACTGTGAAGGTCTACTCAAATAAATATATGGTTATCCAAGTATAACACTGCTAGTTTGTTGCTAATATTGTAATGAGATACGCTGGAATTACTCCAGAAATTCCAGTCCACCCCCCGCCCGC
>JAGDFM010000063.1:29853-43829 GCA_019155715.1 Phytophthora pseudosyringae
ATATATTCTAACAATCACCCCGCCCCCAAAACCACCACCCCCCCCCCCCCCCCCCCCCCCCGATCGATCCATGCTCCTAATTCCAACGGCGCAGTCAGCCCAGTCTCAATTACGTCTGATTGTTGACGTCGACCCGCCGTGGAAGTGTCTCAAGGACAACGACTGATGGTTTGGGGGAGAACCACGGATCATAGAGCTCAACACTGTGATTACAGGGTACACGCTTGACCAATGGCTCGGATCCCGGCGATACCGAATCCAAAGATAGCTTTCTAGATTCCAAATTGGAGGCTCAGGTTCCAGTTCTGACGCTCGAGGCATTGGAATGGTCGGTCGCTCACTAAAGGCCGGTTGCTCGTCGAGGGTTAGTCAAAGTGTCGGTGGCTGCCACATATCAGCTTAGACACCCCACCCAAGATAAGATGGCCTCATGGTGGTCGATCAATCATCCTCGGTGATGGTGAATATGTCATTCCAGACGTTTGACCAGACCCAAGATGTCTGCAAAGTATAAGCCCTTCTTAAGTCACGGACTATTTGGGTTGGAATCTGACATTCACCACAACTTCAAGATGTAGCTATTTGATACCAGAGTTGTCTCCACCGCTGAGGGAAGCCTCCGTTTGTATATGGTAATGATTCATATTCAAGCTGAGTTCAATCTTCTCCGAATGACGTACGTTAGTGCGGAACATCGCGTTTGTGTGCACACACGTCAACCAAGTAACCCCCCAAAGATGTAAGGCAAAGTCCCGTAAAATTCAATTCTCTTTACCAAGTTTCTCGATTTCGCCCGTTCTAACCGGCTATGTATACCCACTCACGGTTCATTGGTCTTTCAATTATTGGTGTCGAGGCGGTGCTTCGTATTTTTGAGTCGTCGGTGATCGGCACTGAGGTTTCGACAGTAACTCAGTTCTGAGCTCCCAGATCCAGATGTTGGTTTCGGAGTAGAGGCAGGCTCACGTGCCCTTGGAATTGGTCCTATGTGGCTTATGATTCGCGTGATATAGGCGTGATGCGCAGCTGTCCCAGAGTTGGTACGTGCTGTGGTTTCGGACAGGCTCAATCGGAGCCAAAAACACTCGGCTCCGCGAGTAATTTGTGACGACCCTTTAACGCGACTCTCAGTCTGAGCCACAGGAGGAAGTAAAGTGACTGCAACGACTCAAAGCTGGTGGAAGAGTGGAGATTGTAACGATCCATGCCCTGGGTCAAGAAAAATAAGAACACATCATGTGTGTTGAGTGACGTACGTGTATCCAAGAACCTCGGGGCATTTCGAGTTAGGGTCGACCCGTGCAGACTGAGACCTACTGATCCAAGACGAAATTCTGCTCAGTTAGGTTTATTTTGAGACAATTGGATCGGGGTGTATATGACGTGGCCGGCCCATAGCGCTGCTTCCTACTTGGATCCACAGCGCCGCTTTTGGCCCCGAACCCAGTTCAGAAAGAGATTTACAAGGAAGTATGCACACGCCACATCCGGGATAGCAAAAACCTGGGTGTTCTGAGATCGAATCTATTCATCCTGTGGCATGATCAAGGTTTCCCCGTGGGTTGGTCACCACCTCGCCACATGAGCTGCACCACGTATAGTGAAAACACTAGGGTATGGTTGGCAGATGTGCACTCGAGAAACCCAAATGTATTTTGAGCAAATATAAGGCCACCTCAGTTGACATCGTACTTGCCGCCGTTCCTGAGATCCCCAGTAGCTTATTTGAGTCCTCCATCGGCATCGCCACCCAGTCGCACGAATATCGACGTCTCTGTATTTATCACTCGTATTGGAGTTGCCTCCCTTCGTCAGATAACATATCTGTAGGCTGCCTAGCACGCAATGCAAGACAGTTGACCGCACGCAGATACTCGTGTCCACCGCGACGCCCGGCTCCATCGTCTCCTTATAGTGCATTGTGGCGGAACGCTGCGTGATAACTTACTTGATCTCTTGATGAGCTGGCCACCTGGCCAAACTCACGTCCACTCTGCACAAGTACTCCGCCGACTTCGTGTATCATCAGCTTTCACAGATCAGCCTCACAGTATGGCTCCCAACATATTTGGATGAGTAACCATGAATGGAATGGAACCCACGACGTCGGGGCGATCAGACGTGATTTGACCCGGGGGCAAACTTACCTGAAATTCGCTTCTTCGTAGTCACGGTGATGAGCAAGTCCGATTAACCATACTGCCCAGTAATCACCATAAAATCGTTGTACTGTTGACCCGCAACCTGCGAAGAAAGAAAGATGTTGATGCCAGTGGCTTAGAGGTCCGGCATCGCGCGTATCATGACGAGGTCGGTAAACATCAGACCCGGCAAAGCAGCAAATATCTGATTCTGAAGTCATCACTACCCTACTCGCGACACAGCATGTGAGCGTCGAGGATCTTGTCTTCTATAGACTTGTCACTTTTATTATGCGCCACAACAGCAGCATAGCAGCCAGCAAATTTGTCGTATGTTGCCTGAAGCTCCCGATATGGCGTCTGTAAGCTGGCGGTGGTGCGTTGATCAAATTTTGATCCAGTGAGCTTCATCCGCTCCACAAATCAGGCATGCACAAGTTCCAGAAAACATTTTCTCTGCTCGTCTCCGACTACAGTGTCCTGTGCTACGTCAATTCCAGCAGCCGCATGATTGAGACATCCGTACGGTTCAAAGGTCCTACCTTTTCTAAGTGCCTAAAGCATCCTCAAGAGCGCTGTTCTCGCTTGCTGTTGCGTAGCTGAGCCTGCTCTCCACAGCACTTTAATGGGATATCCTGTCCTGAGGGTCGGTTGCAGCGCTTGTTCCTGCGTTGCTAGGACCGTTTGTACTGAATTCATGGGGCAGACTAAGAGTTGGTGGGGTTGGCGAGGCGACAAGGAGATCGTGGAGTGGAGTATGTATACCCACTCCGAAGTTGTCTTCTGCGCACTCAGGATTAGTCCGCGTCCAATTATATCGTGCATCATAGACGAGATTGATCACCGCTTTAGTAGCTACATGATCGGATTGTTGGACCGGTGTGGAAACCTGAATCCACGAAACTCCATTCGTGATTGAGCCCCTGATACGATAGCTCCAGGTGTCGCTGACTATTACTTGAATGACTTCATTGGGAACCTGGAACCGATTAAACACAAAGCCGAGTACTTCCGTTACGCAGCAGTGAAAATACTCAATTTGCTAATCTAAAATCTATGGAGCAGTTGATCGAGGGCATGGCTACAACAGCAGGCAACCAGACGTGATACCCAGTACTCTGCCACGTTCTTCGCCTGGAACGTATTCTTCCCGTATTAATAGCGACTTCCAAACGATCATTTGTAGCTCTGAAACATCTAGAGATAAGACTACGGATGAGCAATTAGTGAACATCAGATCTCATGCTACTGGTATTGGCAATCGAGCGAGATATGTCTGCTATAGTCGATCTTGATTCTGCTTTGAACCGATTCAATTTGCTCAGTGAGTGGCGAATCATGACAATAGATGTTCATCACTCTTTCTACAGGGCCCAAGCGAACAAAATTGCGTATTTCATGATGTAACGGTAAGGAATGCTCTGTACCAATAGGCACCTCTTTATTTAACATGGTGTTGCATTCCTTGAATTCGGGATTATAGAAGTCTTTGCTACAGAAACCTGCGACTCCCAGATATGTGGGTGGAAGGGTCAGCCTGCTAATGGAGGGTGCCGGTGTCCATTTTGGATGGAGCACCAGGCCTGCCCGGTCATACTAGACGAATCGACTGGTGAGATGTTAAATGCGCACTTTGCAATCCGTCAGCTTCGAGCTCACTATTAGGCTCTGTCTGTCAGAATCAGTCAGTTTTCTGGATGTGCTTCTGTTCACCAGCGTGGTAACACTCGAAGAAGCGGTACCTCACGTGTCCTTTGTCGTTGCGTCGTCCGGGATATGCTGAATCGTCCACTCTTGAATTTCTGGCTCTGCTTCTCCTACAGACGTGTACTCCAACGGTGGAGGCGCTGGACTGATGTGTTCTGCCTCTCTATCAGGAGATTCCGTTGATGATGGTGCACTGACGGTGTGAGCAGCATCCATGGCTGTAACGGTTGGGGCGGTTTGCAGATTTCGACGATCAAAGGAGAAGTGACGATATGACGAAACGTGGCTACCCCCTTTGCCTTCCAGAAAGTTTTATCGGTACCTATTTCAAACGCTGCGCAAATATATTTTAGTTCTTTGCATGCCACCTACATTGATGTTTTCTGTGCGGGAGCTCGCTGAGTCACTCAGCGAGCACCCACGCAGAAACTCAGTGAGTATGCTCCCAAGCTAATCTCCGTTTTGCTAGTTTTAACTTCAAAGAGGGAAAGCAGTGTGACAAAGAAATGTGAAAGCTAAATTCATTGTATTTTCAGGTCTAATAGCGATGTCCTTTCTAAGTAAATACGTTGATTCCAATGTTTTTCAAAAAGTATTCATTTCTCAGACTAAGGGGTATATCTGCAACTGAAGAGAAGGGAATGAGGGAACGTGGGATCGCGAAACTTAAGCTTAAAGAGAGTGCGTATTTCTCAAACAAGCCACCTCCACCGGGGAATCCGGAGGTGACTTTTTTTCCAGACGTAAGCAGAAACTATAACGAGGGTACATTCGGGTAAAATGGTTACCCTCTCGGAAGTGATCGTATCACTTTCTACATGGCTACATTTGCCATGAGGCCCTGAGAGCCACTCAATCGTGGGCTCTGGTGCATTTATATAGGTTTCATTGTAGGTATCTAGTAGTTTGTATTGCAGGCCAAACTACAGCCCTACAAATATATTCAGTCTTAATTGTACCTACTTGGTACCAGTCCCTTCAGGCCAGGGACTAAGTGAACTAGCGTTCACCGGGAGTTTGTATAAGCTCCCTAGCACACATTTCCTCTGTGCAACGTGCTCGTGTGAAACCCCGTCACTGAAACTATCGGTATTCAGGGATGAGCACGAATATTCGCTTCCCCTAATATTATACAACTTATTTTGGTGCGTGCGCAGTCCAGGAGGGGGGGGGGGGTGCTGATAATTTCACCTTACTGTTAGATGTGATATCAGGTAGATGCCTGCAGGTTGGTACAAGTCACCTCTCCGGTCGATCGCAGCCAACCATTTGGTTGCAACTGACTATTGGTTCATAATCGGCTTGTCACGGCTATGAGTTAGCTCAGATTCTTGGTCAATTCATGGGCCTTCAATCAAGACGAGCACTAACTAGTTAAGTGTCTTCATGTATGAGCAATGGAGTGTCCGTTCGAGACAGATTTGACCACCTTGCCAAACGTCTGACGAAGGAACTGGGAAGGCGGCACGACGGCAGTGTGACCGTCAGATCTGAATAGTTTTAAACACCCAAATGTTCGTTACAGCCGTTACAATATTTTTGCCCAATCAGGTTATGTGACGTTTCGTGTCCTGAAGATATCTTTTAGCTTTGCGAACGCTGCCAGACTGGAGGACACAATGGGCATGCGACAACAATTCGACACCGTGATTGAGAAGACAGAGATTGGTTTTGGTATTTACTTCGCGAAGGCAACGGGGCCCGACAGTGGTGGCAACGATTTTTTAGCGGTCGATGGGTTCGTGGAAGATTGGCTCGAAGACGAGGAAGTCATGACGAATAGCGCGGCTCTGGCTACTCTGCAGCTGGGAGATATTCTAGTTACAGTGAACGGAGAGGGATGCCAAGGGAAAGATATAGCAGAGATCCTCGGCCTCTTGCGGACTGCTGGCATTGGCCCCAACACGTTGTCTTTCTCGCGCAATGTGCCAGTCGACGCTCCTCTGATGAACGATGCAGCTAGCGCTGATACTGACTGCAACAAGACCAGAGCTGAGGGGCCGAAGAGTGGCTTTATGGGTGCGCTGCTTAAGGTCAAGTCCAAGATCCGAGCAGAGATCGACGGCGACGAGGAGGAGCTGCTTCGCGAGCAGCTGGAGGATAAACGGTTTGAAAAGCAGTGGCTAGAGGAGTTCGACCTGCTGAAGAAAGAGTACGAGGCGAAGTGGGAGACCTGCACGTACATAGCAGATGAGTTCTGCGGGCTGTTGTATCGCTCCAGTACTGCTCAGCAGAAAGAGTATCTGCTGCAAGAATACCCGACGCTCATGGAGGCATGGAAGGACAGCCCCGCTTCCTCCGGTTCCTCGCGGGTACTTCCAGAGTGGCCACCGGCTACTCTTACCTATGATAGTGCCGTGATCTACGACCCCGTCGATAGTTCCAAGTTGCCAGCTTCAGCGAGCGCGGGGGGCGGCGCCAGCCCCCGGTCAATTCACTGCTCGCAGTCGCTGCAGGCGGCTCTTGTGTGCCTGCGAGTGGGATTCATGTGGCGGTCGGATGATCTGCGAGCGTTCAGTCGACGCCTTTATGCCGCCGGGATCTCGTCCTGCTCGGGACTTGCCGAGGCGCTGGATGCCCGCAGTAGCTTCTTCGAGCGCACCTTCCAATCGATAGAGTACCCGCGACTGTCCAAGACGATGCTACACGCTCTGCGTGAGAGCACACAGAAGGCAGTCGTCGCTCGGAGCGAGAGTTCGAGTCTCTAACAGCAAAGTTGGAGCCTCCAACTATAATGACAGTGAATACCCTAATCGTAGCCTTTTGTAGCCATTCCATAAGATCCATTAACCGTCATTTCGGTTCGATACAAACAAACAAGCATGGACGTGTGGGGCAGCCAGAACGCAGCGGCTAGTGAGCAGCCACCTGGGGAGGAGGAGGACTGGGAGCTCGCCGAGAGCGGGAAGGATGCGCTGATCGTGCTGCTGGATGTGCGCAAGGCCATGTTCTCTCCGTACCCGCACGCGGCAGCGGGGGCGCCGTCCACGTGGTTTCACGCCGTCGTGGAGCTTGTGATCAAGCTTTTCAAGTCAAAAGTGGTCGCGAGCGACAATTCCATGCTAAGCCTCGTCTTCTTCGGGACGGTGGGTGGGTGGTTGCGCTGCTGCTGGTGTCTTCATTTTGTTTTGCCAGTTCGGCTCTAACTGACGGTTTGAACCCAGAACAAGCGCGGGGAGGCAGGTTCGCTGGAGCAAGTCTACGAGTTTCAACCTCTGGGATACCCATCAGCACAGCGGATCAAAGACCTCCAGGTTCGTTTAGATTGCCATTTCTGCCTCCGCCCTCTTGTTGCCAACTCGGTGCCCCCATTTCATTATTAACGTTATGCGTTGTAGGCTCTGCTGGAGACAGACGCGCAGTCGGAATTTGAGTCCATGCAAAACGCGGAGAAACTATCGTTTAGCAACGCGTTGTGGGAATGTGGCATCTCCTTCTCCAACGCAAAGTACGTAATTAAAGTGGCACTATAACTAGTGTGTTCTGTATTTTATCTCGTCGTGACTGGACTCGTAGCTTGAAGAAGAAGGACTCGCAGCGCATCTGGATATTCACTAACGATGACAATCCAGAGGGCCCAGACGCAGAAGAAGTTGGACGAATTCAGAAGCAAGTCCAGGTAACCAGTTGCGATGCGTTTGTTTAGAACATGCAGTTTTGTTTGACATCTTCAAACTTATTCGTTTGAGACAGAACCATACCGAGTTGAAGCGCACGCTGAACCTGTTCTACATCACGCCTCCAGGGAAGGAGAGCTTTGATCTAGCAAAATTCTACGGGTGCAGCTTTAAGGACTTTTCAGCTGATGAAGACGAAGAAATGATTGAGAGCGCTGCAACTTTCCAGCCGGCATTTCCCGTCGGCTCGCTTGATGATCTAATGGACGGATCCCTGCGCAAGCGTTTTCGCAAGCGCCGGCTTACAGCGTTCCCTCTCCATGTCACCAAAGGAGTGTCTATTGGCGTGGAGTTGTATGCTCTGGTAGTTGTGCAGCGCAAGAACACGCCGGTGGCCCTCGACGCGAGCACGAACACCCCTCTTAAAACCGAAACGAAGTGGCTTTGCGAAGATACGGGAGCCTATCTCACGCCCGATCGGATCAAAAAGTACATTGACTACGGCGGCAGGCGCATCTATTTCACTCGAGATGACATGGTGGAAATCAAGCATTACGACGCTCCTGGACTTCAGCTCATCTGTTTTAAGCCGCTGGACTCTCTCAAGTGGAACGAAAACATCCGCACACCATATTTCGTGTACCCCTGCGACGGCTACATTGAAGGAAGCTCTACTGCATTTATGGCGGTTCTGAACTCCATGGTCCGGAAGCAGAAGTTTGCCTTGGCGAGACTGATTGCCCGGAAAGCAAGCGAACCTCGGCTTGTGGCTTTGGTTCCCCAAGAAGAAGAGAACGATGAGATGGGTCAGGTGCAGCCGACCGGGTTTAGCATCATCTTCTTGCCGTATCTGGATGATATCCGTGACATTCCAGTCGAACCCGTGGCGAACGGTGAGTGAGGGAAACCTTGCTGCTGTGTTTATTGCTGTTGCTCATTTTCCTGTATAATGTTGCAGTCGACCAGGAGAAGATCGATGCCGCGAAGCACTTGATTTCGAAGTTGAAGCTGACGGAAGCGCCGAGCTTCGAGAACCCAGGTGCGTTTCGTGGGTTATATTAATGCTCAGGATAAAGCACTTCATCAACTAATACTCGCTTACCGTGTTGTAGAGCTCCAAAAACACTATGCTGCCATTCAAGCGCTTGCGTTGGATGAGGATGAGCTGGAATTCGACGAGAAGAAAGACACCACTCTTCCTGATGCCGAGGGGTTTGGCCAGGACGAAGTCAAGGTAAAGGGAAATGGGAGTGAAGAGCTTCGTGAGGTCTGGTAGCTCACAGGAATTGTGCTTTGCTGTATTTTAGGATGCAATTACCAGCTTCCGAGAAGCGTGCGGCGGGGAGTTGATCGACGCGTCCACCAACGCGAAGCGCAAGGTCAGTGGCTCCGAAGTGGTTGATCTACCTGAATCACTCGTTGGCGCTAATGTGTTCGTCTTTCGCGTAGTCGTCAGCTTCGGGCGGGCGCAAGACAACAACGAAGAAGACGGCGAAGGCGAAGGCGGGCAAGCCGGCGGCGGCGGAGACGTTCGACAAGGAGGAGTGGGCCGCGCTCGTCGCGTCCAACGCGATCCAGAAGAAGACTGTCGCTCAGTTGAAAGGGTTCCTGCAGGCGCATGGCCTCGCGGTCGTCGGGCGGAAGGCCGAGCTGGTCGACGCCGTGAAGCGCTTCATGGAGGAGGCGTAGGCAGGTCGTAGACCTGTCACACGTCGCTTGAATGAATATCAGAGTCTTTTGTTTTTGACCAATCCTGGTGCTTGAGCAGCTTTTCCCTTCAAAACTGTTGCTCGCAGTTGAGACCGGAAGACAGAGAGAGAGGGAAGGAAGGGCGAGCATGAACTTCCTCAAGACGCTTGGCGGGCTGGTGGGCTCGAGCGCCACGGGCGGGCTGCCCTACTCGATGGACACGCCGTCCATGGACGGGAATGTGTCGGCGGGCGGCGCCGCGGGGGAGAGCGTCGTGTTCGAGGGGCTGCCGGACTTCGTGCTGCACTCGGGCAAGAGGAAGCAGGATCCGTCGCACGCCGTGTCCATCTTCAAGTCGCGGCAGCCGGCGGGGCAGCTCACGCAGAACGCGCTGCGCCGTATCAAGACGCTGCGCCACCCCAACATTCTGGCCTACCTGGATGGCACTGAGGTGCCCAACAACGGGCCCATCCTCATCGTCACCGAGCACGTCATGCCGCTGTCCGAATTCCTCACGGCGCTACGCATGGAGTACGGCGCCAACAGCGAGGAGTTCACTATGTGCGTGTCCTGGGGCCTGCGCAGCATCCTCAGGGCGCTGCAGTTCATCAACATGGACTGCAAACTCCTGCATGGAAGACTGACACCGCAGAGTATCTTCGTCACCAAGGTGGGTGGGTCTCCGTTGACGATGTACCCCTGTACCTATTGTGACGCTAACAAATGTTTGGGACCGATTGTCAGGGCGGAGACTGGAAACTGGGTGGATTCGAGCTTACGGCCGAGATGACTAGCGACGGCCCGTCGTACATCTATACAGCTTTCCAGCAGTACGTGGACATCAACTACAAATCACCAGGTGTGTACCCGCTATTGCGTTGATGCAACGGTGCAGTGTAAAGGTGGTGATATCTTGTTGTGACTGTTGTGCTGCTCAGAATGCCAGCGCTCCGATTGGAAGGCGGTGGCGACAGGGCCGTCTTACGGCGTGGACATTTGGGCGTTTGCCTGCCTCATGTACTACGTCTTCAATGATGGCCAATTTCGATTGAGTGACGTGTCGACGGCCTCGAATATTCCGCCGGCAATCCGGACACAGTTCCGCAAGGCGATCGATGACAACGCTGCGCGGCGGCCGAGTCCTCAGAAAATGTTAAGCTGCAGTTTCTTTGATACGCCGTTTATCAAGCGACTGGACTTTTTGGAGAACCTTGCCGTGAAGGACTCTGATGAAAAGGTGGCATTCTACAAAGAGTTATGCGCCAATCTGGATACTTTACCCCGGTGCTTTGGTGTGCATAAGATTCTGCCAGCATTGAAGCAGGTTGTGGAGTTCGGTGCAGCACCTGGTGCTAAGAATGGGCCCGTGAAACTAGACCCGTCGGCTAGCCACATGCTCCCGGCCATGGTACAGATCGGCAGCTCTTTGTCTGCTGAGGAGTTTAAGGCAGAGGTGCTTCCGATTATCATCAAGCTGTTCAGCTGCAACGATCGTGCAGTCCGTGTGCAGCTACTGCAAATGATGGAGAAGTTCACCGTCCACTTTGACGCAAAGCTTGTCAACAGTTCGGTTATCTTTGATAACCTGTGCAGTGGATTTACGGACGCGGCTCCAGTGTTGCGTGAGCTTACTGTCAAGTCAATGCTGCACATCGCGGATAAGCTATCGGACAGCAACCTTAACAACCGCGTCATGAAGTATTTTGCAAAGCTGCAGGTGCGTTGAGTTGATGCGTGTGCCTGAACTGATAGAGGCTTCTTGACCCTCGCAACCTAACGGTTTGTATTTCTTTGACATCGTAGTCTGACCCGGAGCCAGCCATCCGAACAAATACTACGATCTGTCTTGGAAAGATTGCCAGCAAGCTCAATGAGGCAACAAGGCCGAAGGTGCTGTTCCCAGCATTCGCGAAAGCGCTCAGAGATCCATTTCCCCATGCGCGTCTTGCTGGTCTTCGATCCATAACGGCATGCCAAGTAAGTATTCTGCACGAGTATGAGCGGGTAGTACCTGTATAATAGTGTCGCTAGCATTTGACTAACTTAAATTGTGTCAACTTTGCAGGAATACTTCACACCCCAAGGAATGGCTGGCAGCATTGTCCCAGCGATCTCGCCTCTTCTTCTCGACGTGTCAATTACAGTTCGAGAACAAGCCAAAACTTCGATTGATCTCGTCATGAAGAAGGTAATGGATGAGGCTGCCCAAATGAAGATTCGGGAGGAGGTAGAAGCCAAGGAACATGAATTGAAGCCTATATCCGGCGAACGTGACCATGTGGGCGATGCCGTCAGGACTGGAGCTACCCCACCATCGTCAAATGGTGGCCACGGCTCAGGCGGTTATGCGTCTTCTCTGACAGCATGGGCCTCTTCGGCTGTTGCTTCGAACGTTAATAAGCTGGTCGGATCTGGTGGATCGTCGTCCTCGCTATCTGCATCAGGATCCTCGGCTGCCGCTCCGTCATCACGTTCATCTTCTTTCTCGGGCAACAAGAACCAAAACAATGGATTTGGCTCTTCGTCTGCGCCGTCGTCCAAGCATAACAGCTTTAACGCGTTTCCGGCAGATGATCTGGCAGCTGAGGACGGTTGGGGTGATGACGACGACTTGGCTGGTCTGGACAGCCCTAAACGTACTAGTTCGGGTTTTAGCTCATCGTTGTCGGTGAGCCAGGGGGCTACGTCGTCATTTACGTCCCCTGCAGTATCGTCATTGTCTGCGTCGTTGTCGTCTTCATCTTCGGCGGTCAAGTTAAGCGTTTCGCGGAACAGTGGCACCAGCTCGGCGTCTTCGACAACGCATGCCACGTCTGCAACCTCTACCTTAGCGATGAATAGCGACAGTGCATGGGGAGATGATAACTGGGGCGGCGACGACGATCTGGATTTCGATGTATCAGCCCCCAAGGCGAGCACCTTGAACGTGGGCTCCCAGAAGAGTCCCGCTGGATTAGGTACTGCTGCCAGGACATCGTCTTTCTCAACTGCTGCAACAGCACCAGGTTCGTCAAGTGGATTGTCGACAGCGCGGAAGACAGCGAGTGAACGTCGCACAGAGGCTCAAGCAAAGGCCAAGGCGAAGAATGAACCTCTGGGTGCGATGAAGCTGGGTTCTTCAGCCAATGCTAAAGCGGATGACTGGAATTGGGATTTCTAGACAGCAAAGAGTAGCGGTTGTCTAACTATGACCACCGAGAGCGTCTTGAACTGGACACAAGTGTATTTGTGATCTAACTAAACGTGCTACTTTTTTTTTTCTCTCCGATCGAGGATCCACTCTTCGACGGCACTCCGCTGCGTGCAGTTGTACTAAAGCTAGCCTTGCAAGGAAGATCTGACCTGGACGCCCCATCAGCGCCACTCTACTTCGACTTCTCGGATTCTGTCGTCACGGGCTTGATCTTGAAAAGGAAGATGTCGAGAAAGTCGCAGATGTCCTTCACCACACCTGAGACGAAGTGTAGGTACACTAGCACGATGAAAACCATGTACATCGACGATGCCACGATAGTCGGGATGAGTGGCCTGGATAGGATCCCCACAGCGGGCCCGTAGGCGTTGAAGATCACGAAGCCGAAAGGAATAATGACCCGCAGCTGAGGAGTGAATGGGATCTTGCACATGTGACTCATCATCATTCGTGTCTACAACAGAAAAGCAACAGTAAATTAGAATCGCGCAATGCCCGAGGGGTCTGTCAACTTCGCAACAAAGCAGCAAGCAATATACCGAGAAGAAAACGTAGCCGATGCCAATCGGGAACAGGAACACGACCGGGTAGTTGGCATAGTTCTCCGCGTCCGGGCCACAAATCCAGAGCGATCCCAGAGCCAGAAGAATGCCAATGGGGATCAGCTGGAAGACCGCAAGCGGTTTCGAGATCTGCTTGTTACCGAGCTCGTCACGCGGGATCGCGTCGGGAGCCGCACGAAGGACATTCGAGATGTTGCCGTACGCCAGAAGAACGTTACTAGCCACAAGCGAGCCAATGAGCACGTCTGTCGTTGTCGCCGGGAACGGAGTCGCAAACGGGAGCTCCGCCGTCCAGAAACCAGCACCGAAGAATGCCGCAGCCAGGTGAACCGCCACCAACGTCAGCTGCCCCTCCGTGACGCCGAAGAAGCCGTTGCCGCAGCTCATGACGCCCGTGTGGTACTCTTCCCACTGGGCCAGGTAGAACGCGATAGAAACCGACGACAGTGCAGTGTACGAACGCAGGCCGGCGCCTACCTGACACGTAGCGGCGGCGCTCAGCACGTTGAAGACCGTGCACACCGCGTCACAGCCGTGGTCGAAGAGCTGCCCCAGCGGGGACGAGGCACCCGTGCGGCGCGCCTGCTTGCCGTCCAGCGCGTCCATGGTCTGGTAGAAGAAGAGGCCGAGCGCCGAGAGGATGTAAACCTGCAGATGGTGAAGAAGATACAATAGCAACCGTTAGGAGCCAGAACCAGCGCCCGCAATTGGTCGGGGAGATGCAGCGCACCCAAGTGGGGCAGTTCTCAGAGAAGTGCGGTGCGTAGTAGAGCTGCACCACCGTCGTGAGCATCATAACGCCCGTGCCGATCATCGTCACGAGGTTGGGCGCCATCCAGATGGGCAGGAACTGCGCCGAGTACGTCCAGAAATGGTTGAGCACATTGTCCAGATACGTGTACGTCCCCCTGCAGCAGCAACAACAGTCAGCGATGGTATGCGCGGGGGGGGGGGGGGGGGGGGGGGGGGGGGGGGGGGGGGGGGGGGGGGGGGGGGGGGGGGGGGGGGGGGGGGGGGGGGGGGGGGGGGGGGGGGGGGGGGGCGGGGGGCGGGGGGGGGGGGGGGG
>JAGDFM010000063.1:43839-133112 GCA_019155715.1 Phytophthora pseudosyringae
CCCCCCCCCCCCCCCCCAACCCCCCCCCCCCCCGGCCCGCCCCCCCCCCCCCCCCCCCTTCCTCCCTCACTCGTTCCCCCCTCGCAGTCCCTCGAGGACACTCACGCCTTGTACTTGTAGGCGGCGATGCCCTCCAGCGCCTTCTTCCCCAGCATCTTCTTTCGCTTGGCCTCTGTTCCACAAAATAAACTGAAAGGTGACTCGCCCACAAACTCGAAACGGTGTCTCATGGGGTGTGACACACCATTCACACACAGTTATGACTTGAACTCTGTATCGAAGGACGTAGCCATCTAGGACTGCACCACAAGGATTTTACTCGCCCACAAAACTTGTACTAGGTATTACTTCAACTACTCCAAGAAGCCGTCCTCGCACGCGGACTCGGTCAAAACCTGACGGACCCCGTCGCCCAGCTCCACGAGTCCCTCGTTCGTCTGGGCTGAGACAGAAAAACACGGCGACGACCTCAGCCTGCATCCAAAAACACCATCAGATCACGCGCTGTCCTGGAATTGAGATCGAAAGCAAGAACCCGCCTTCCTTGCACGCACCTGTCCTGCAGTGACGCCAGGTCGTCCGACGGCTGGTCGATCTTCGAGATGATGTCGATCCACTTGTGCTCGGGTCGAGCTTCCGCCACTCGGTGGCGAAGCTCGTCGCGAAGTAGGATCTGGTCGGCCGTCGGTGTGCCAGATGAGCCCGTTGGGTCGAACACGAAGCCAATCGACTGCAAGCGAGCACATAGAGCAACGTGTCAGGGCAATAGGAAATGGGGTTCGTAAGCCATACAGTAGCGTGGCGTACAGCTTGCGTCTTCTCCATCATCGCGACCGCCAGTTTTTCGATAGCGTTTCGCCTTTCGTCCGGACGGAAAATTAATCCAGGGGTGTCCGCGATCTGCAAACAATGGCAGCGAATTGTGAGCTCATCCTAGTGAACACGCAGCACGTATCATGCGCTCGCTACCTGGTACGAAATGCCCTCAACGAAAACGTGGCCCATCGTGATTCCGCGCGTCGTGAACGGGTAGTTAGCCACCTGAACAGCAGAGCGGTCAAAAGCGTTATGTGATGTTTGCACCTCCTGGCCGGATGCGTGCTCAGCTACAGTAGTTTAATAATGCGTGTCTACCTCGGGAGAAGCAGTCGACAGAGCGCGGACTAACGAGGATTTTCCTGTGAGCAGTACCCGTGATGCAGATACCACGATAGCATGAGCCAACAATACGAGCACCGAGGGCGCAAAGGCCAGTTCTACAAACGTACCAACATTCGGCGCTCCAACGAACGCAAAAATGGGTTTGTCCAGGTCGACATGAGGAAGACCACGAAGCACCTTCGCCATATTTGCCGCCTCGCGTAGCGTGCCTGAATTGCTTTCCACAATTTTCTTGAGCTCCTGCATCATCATCACACAATCCCCGCCCCCCCCCCACACACGTATCAGCATCCCCAACTTGACGCCCCTCTATCTCGTGCAGCTCCCCACCTCTACGCAGCATAGTCCGCAGTCAACCGCCTCCTGCTTGGTGCGCAGCTCCTGGCACTCGCGCTCGAACTGCTTGCCCGTGTTGTGCAGCGTCGCGTACACTCGGCGCAGGCTCTGGATGTGCCTCTCGTACGTCCCTTGGCCCAGCGTGAGCAGCACCACCTCCCGCTCGAACGGGTGCATGCGCTTGAGCGCGGGGAAGTCCAGTGAAACTTGTCGTGTGACACTTGAGAGCTTGCCCAGCTGCATGTTGACAAGGCGCGACGTGAGGTTCTTGGCGCGCTTGACGGGGTCCACGATGCGGTTGCTCTCGAGCATGGATGCCCGCCAGAACTTCATCTCCTGGATCTCCGACGCCGTGCGCACGTACGGCAGTCTGCAGCACCCAAGCAAGGTCAACCAAGAGCAAAGAGCAACCGGCACAATAGAGGACGCTTACCTCTGCAGCGCGCCATGCGCCACGGCCGTCGACGTTCGCATCGCCATTTTCGTGGCCAACGACGAGTGAAAGTCCAAAAGTACAAATAGTACTTATGCGAACAGCTAATGTACTACTGATTCCCAAGTTTTGGTGCATTGAAATATATTAAGTCCACGTTACTTCGCTTTGCTGTCTGCTGCGCTATCACTTCGCGCAGCTTACGCGTACCGCCGCATGTCGTTCACATAGCGGATGCTGAGGTAAATCTTCGCCTCCGATTGACACTCCTGCAACGGGACCCCCACGGGCGAGGGCGGGAACGTGCCATCGAGACAGATCGAGTTCCCGCTCAGCACGCTCACCTCCTGGTCATAGTCCTCGAACCCTTCACCCTCATCCTCCGACAAAATGCTGCTGCCAGACTTCGGCGGGCGGTTGATCCGCTGGCGCCATGAGTCGTCGCGAATCTCCACTGGGCGCTCGCTAGCCGTAGCCAACTTGCTGATGATACTTCCGCGCACACGCTTGCGACGCTTGAGCTGCATTTTGGCATTCGTATCTGCCAAAAGCTTCGCGGGTACCGACTCGAAGTCGCGGTAGACATCCTCCATGGAGAAGCGGACGAAACCGAGACGCTTCTTGGGCAGCGGCTTGCGCTTGTGGTAGACATTCACCTCGATGAACGTGTCCAGCGACGTCACACCCACCAGCCACGACTGATCATACTTGGGCGTGCCAGTGTGTCGCGCCGTCGACGACTTGTATTCGCCAAGCTCCTTCGCAGGGTATCCTTCCGTCTGTGAGTAAACGCGCACCACGACCTTCGGATTCATATTGTCGGGCAGCCCATCGATGTACAAGCAGTGCACCTCCACCTCCGTAATCACGTTCGAGTCAGAAAGCTGCTTCAGCGACCCTGTCATGAGATTCCGGGCAGGTCGGCGAGTACCCTCAAAGTGCTTCTCGTCCATCAGGTGCGTGGTATTGTTCACTGACTGCGACAACTTTTCAACCGCGCCCAGCGTGCCAACAACAGGAGACGCAACGAGTTGCAACGTTCCGCGACCAATACCCTTCGCGAATCCCTTGACACCTCCGCTCTTGGCACCACGTACAGGCTCCTTGACAAAGCCTGTCACTCCGTACGCAATACTCTTTCCGAGAACCTTGCCACCTTGCATAAAGCCTTCAGGAATGTGGCGGGGTTCGTTCGGGTCCTCTTGGCTCTCGAAATACGTAGCTTTCTTGACCACGTCACCAAGGCCGTTTGACACCTTTCCGATCGATCTCAGAGGTACGCCGAACACCGTTTGCATGACGGTCACAGCACTTTCGCCCTTCCGGCGGCTCTTACCCTTCACATCGCGCTTGAGTTGACGCGCAGCAAGCGCGAAACCATCCACAATATCCGTGGCAAGGCCAACTGGATCGCCCAACATCTCCACACTGCCAACAATCTTGTACCACTGTCCAATTACCGAGTGAACAATCTTGAGCACAACATCGTAAATCAAATCGTATTCGTAGAAGAAGCGGTTGCGGTAGACAATCTCGCCAAAGTGAAACTCAGGCGTCACGTGAGCAATTCCGCCAACAATACTTCCCATGGTATTGCCCAAAATCGCGGAAATGCCTTCACCCTTGTCTTCCTGCACCGAATCAAACACCAGGTCGAAATCGTATCCACTCATGCGCCAGCGCTTGAAGTACATCAGCATACCAGCTGAAACAGAGCCATCTGGGAACGGCACGTTCAGTACAAGCATCGCATTCTTGGCTTCAAGCCCTTGCTGTAGGATAGTAGCTTCATCGCTTCCCGGGATAAACTGGAAGAGCAAATTGCTTAGCCCGATCACGTACTCCAGATTCAATTTGACTGCCATCGACTCGAGCTGCAAGTTGAAATCATTCACAATGACAATGCCACTTTGCGGGAGTGTTTCACAGCTGAGGGTGAAGAATGGTCTTTCACCATCGCCAGGAAGCCACCCTTCGCGTTTATCGCTATTGAAACCACTGTCCAGAGGGGCGAACACGACGGGATACGAAGAGTGCGGGGTCATGTCATCGAATTGAACGTGATGAACCATCAAAGAAACACGGCGGGACCGTGCCTTGGAGTCAAATCGAATTGTTTCCATGGTGATGTTCAAAATCTCCTGTGGCTGCTCATCCACCAGCGTAATTCCAACTCCGTGCATCGATACATCAATTACCGTATTGCTGAGCCAATCATTCACAACTGCACGCTGTCGAACTTCAGAATACACTTTGGTGTCTCCCATGGCAAATACTCGCGTAGAACCATCAATGTACACCTCCCCGTAAAGGCCCTGCGGTGCATTCTTCACCTCACCAATCTGCATGAAGTCGACCAACGTGGGCACCTTCCAGTGCGTCGCTGTAACGCGTAGTTGCAAGTCACCCTTCGGATCCTCCCAAGCAAACGAATGGCTTTCCATGGGGCCCAAAACAATCTCCTCCGCGGTCTTCACACCATGTTGCACGTACCGGAACGAGTAGCGCGTTGAGCGATTCTCAATTCGGTAATTCGGATTGGACGAAATATCGCTTACAGTAGCGAAGATAGTCTCGGCCACCTCGTGCACACTTACACTGCAAACAGGACCATCACCTAAGCTTCCACGCGTCCAGAATACTGTTTCCTCAGACATGTTGTACGCCACGTTTGGATCACTCAGCTTCGAAGATAGCTTGAATAGCGGCATGCTTGGACTCCAGTCACCCACATCTTGGGTATCGCTAGCCATATCGCGAATACGCAAACCGGCAACATACTTCTCGGGGCCTCTTAGACAATAAACCACAGCTGCCTCACCTTCTCTCAGGGTGCAGTTAGCCTGGTCAGAACGGCTTCTGCCGCGGTTCCCCTTCTTGTCCAGTAAAATCGGGGTTATCTGCAATGGTCGTGGTACGTGGTTCAGGAACACAAACCGTGGCGAGATCACGAAAATCTTCGAACGGAAAAACTGTGCTGGTGCAGCACGAATTTCGAATGCAAGTACGAACGAGTAGTTCCCTGACCCACTTGGACGCAGCTCTCCCTTCTTGCTCACAGTCGCCATGTCCTCGGGCTCAGACCATCCCTGCTTGTGAAAGTTGGGCAGGTACTTTTTCGTCTTTCCAGAAACCAATGATTGCCCCTCATACATGAGCGGCGTTTCTTGAAATGGACGGACGCTAATCAGAGCCTTGTCAGGCGGAGCGGTAGCCATCAAGGGAATTTCCTTGACATTGGGGAAAAACATACGGTGCTCCTCAAGAGTGCATACGCGACCACGAGATAGCTTGAAGCGCAGGTCCAAGCCACTTCGGTTTTGAATCCAGAACGGCGAGTAAAAAAACACTGTGCGCGAAGCATTCTCCTCCCACTGTGGGTGGAAAACGAAACTTGGGCCATCATCAAACAGCAGCTCGAACGCGTCTTCGTTAAACGATTCGCGCTCCGCTTCAAGGTGGACCAAGAAGGGCGCACTCCAGGTCGGAGTTCGACTTTCCTCACTGGCACAAAGTCGCATTGTCATCAAAGCGGGTTTGTTCAGGTCCAGGCCAAACACTTGAATAGTCTTGCCGCTTTCGACGTACATCTTGCGGCTGTTTACTTCATCCACATAGGCGAAGTAGTCGATCTGGCCCAAGGTTTTCACGGCTCGAGACTTCTTGTCCTTTCCGGTGTTGTCCACAACGCGGAACTCTCCCTTACTGGTCAGTGTGTCTGTTGGGCAATCATCGGGCTGAACAATTGCGTACTCAACGCCGCAAGGAAGCACATTGTGAAGCACCAATTGCGGTTGGATCGTCAACGACCAAGTACCTAACTGAGTGTTGTTGACAGAAATCTTCTCGATCACGACAGTAGGCTGGTTGTCGATACAACTCGACGAAGGGTAGACAACTTCTTTCCCAGCAGGCACAATGTCATTCGGGTCAGGGAGGGCGGCGTTTGTTCCCAGCTTTTCCTTCACACGCTTTGCGGATGGAACTGAGCCATTACCTTCCCCACGTAGGGCCTTCTGGGCCTCGAGCTGCTCAAATCTCGTCATCCTCTTGTACAAACGCTGATCCGAGACGGACAGGTCCAATTTGTTGCTCCACTCCGTTTCTCCAGTTTGTCGAATTGCGAAAGACCCGGCACCAACCAAATCCAAGGGAATGCTGATGGTGCCGAGAGCAGGCACCATAAAGAAACGCTCTTCCCCACTATTTTGCCCTGGGTTGCAGCGCGCAACTGTTCCCTGCTCGTTGTACATCAGCAGCTCCGTATCTTTCGCAGTTCCATTGCGAATACATTCGGCTCCGGAAACCTTCACTTGCAGACCGTAAAACCCATCAACAGAGATATGAACTGCAGCTAGCACAGGTAAGTACTGCCGCATGCAGTCAGCGTAGTAAGAGTCAATCCACTCGTAGTTGGGATCGATCTCTTTCACATGATGCAAGCAAGCGTACGCCTTTTGCAACTCTTGGCGCGTTGGCTCCTCCACCTTGGTTAGCAGAGCCACACCTAGGTCATAGAGTTCTGCAATCGATTTCTCCGCCTCCACATCATCGAAAAGAGGTGTCAACTCGTAGACCTGAGTTTGGCCAATGGACATCAACGGCACACCGTGGATCGTGCGGTAGCCTTCAATCTCCACTGAGATAAAACGGCCAACCGTGGCTCTCGACTTGGAAATCGCGATCTTGAATTCTTCCCACGATACTTGCCCAGACTTGTCCGTATCGGCCAGCGCGATGAAGTCTTCTACAGCCTGGGCAAATTCAGACTCATTCTCCAGAATGCTGCTGCTGCTACGCTTGTACATAGATGATTTTTTGGAGCCGGAGGTTCTTCGTTGCTTGTCTTCCTCCTCATACACGCTTCGGAGCACAGAGCGTACTTCCTCCGTGTCCAACTCACCACTTCCATCTTGATCGGCATCCCTGAAAGCTTGACGAAGCTGCTTTTCCTTCAAACTTTGTTGTTCGTACTCCTCCGCCTCGCTATTGTCCAAAAGCATGCAAGCGTGCGCTTCACCCGTCGACACAGCAGTAACTGCTGTCACTACTTCTTCCCGCACGTGCTCCTTCGTTTGCTTCTTAGCCACCATGTAGTACTTGACGTTTAACCCGCTTTCGTTCAGCATCCAAAAGATAGCACCGATCTCTTTCACGTGAGGGCGCTCAGCTTCCGCACGATGCTCAACCTTCGAAAATGCAGCCATGTTCGAGTTCACCGCTTCCATAAACGCGGATGTGACGTTCAATTGGAAATAGCGGTCTGACGAGTAGATCACCTCCAATGGAGACTCAGGCTCTTTCTTGATATCCAAAATACCTTGGTAGAACTCGATGAAAGGTTCGACCTGACGCGCCTTCGTATTGTAGTAGTTGCCGTACACATCAAAACTGATTTTGGCGACACCAAAGTTGTTTTTGGATCGCTTTCGAGCTTGGAGATCGGTGGCAGGGCTAGACGATCCACCCTCCCACGCCGAAAAATTTGCGTAAATGCCTAGTTCCTCCAGAGACATCTCGATCGCTGGCATTCCCATAGGCAACATTTCGTCAATCAGACGCAGGTAGAATCCACCAAACGATGTGGAGACAACAGTCTGTACAAAAAGTTGCTGTTCAGCGACAGATCCCGGGTTCAAAGAAGCCTGGTCGTGGGTATCGTCCTTAAGGCTTGACAACAACTGATCGATCACGTCTCCACGACCTCCCATGTTCATCTCCTTGCTCAGCAGCCAAGGGCTTTGCTCACCCGGTTTCATCAATGACGGGTTAACGATCCGATTCCACGCCTCTTGGGCATAATCATAATTCTTGAACGTACGGACCATTTTCTTCTGAACAATGGTGGGTTTTTGGCCTTTCAATGAGGGGCTCGAAGCACCGATTTGTTCTTCATAATGCTCCCAAAAGGAAGCAAGTGCTGCTGCGTTGGCGAGGGTGTTGGCATTGTCACCAGTTAGGTACGGCACTTTATTTCGCTGCATGTCCGGGTCGACGTACTCCTGGCCAGTAATCGCAACGACATTGTGGTGCAGTCGTGTGTACAGGATTTTATTTCTGCTCAGCGCGCTTTCGAATTCTTCCAGCGAGATGTCACCACTTCCATCACTGTCCACAATACTGACAAAGTCTGCAACGGTTGCATCAAATTCCGTCTTGGTCAAATTATCGCAGTCGGTCGCGCTCCGTAGTAGGTCTCCAATCTCCGACACATCCAGCGTTCCTCCTCCATCTGTGTCACGTAGCTTGAACTCCTCCTTCAGTCGATCCATGTAGCGCTTCTCTTCAACCTCCCGCCTAGCTTTCTTCATTCGAGCTTCGCCTTCCTCTCGCTTTTTAATCACTTCAATATCCTCCTTCAAGGATTCGTTGAGAGATGCCATGATGCTCAAAAGGACACCCAGGTCTGTGGCTGAAAGATTCATCGCGAAGTCGGACATTTGCATCGTCAGCTTTCGGCGTCCACCGGCTTTTACACGATCTCTACGGTGAGGAGTCAATGAACGCTCCTCAACCTCCTCAACATCTGGATGTTCAACCTCGATAATTTGCGGCTTAGAAGCAGCTTTCCGAGCGACACTCCACAAAGTTGATGCGGACTTCCCGGTACCTTCAACCGCCTTATTACCTAATCTGGACGACTCTCTAGCTGGGTCCCCAACACAAAGTCTGTACCCCATTGAAAAGTCAACGCCTTCGCCCTCGAGTTCCAGAATCGTTCGTAAATCACCAATATCAAGTTCAATGCCATCGTCCCGCAGGATAATTGTGCAAGGAGTCAAGGCAACATCTTCCAGCTCCAGCTCCACGGCTTCCGAGCGCTCCGAACTCAAGATTCGGAGTTTGGTATCCGCAGTGAAAGCCAGGACGGGAGACTTGAGAGTCTTGGAATCTCCAATGAGACAGAACTCGCAGCCCTGCAAAAGAATGCTGCAACCGAGCGACATCCCACCGAGCATCAGCGGTGAATACGGCTGCGGCAGGTCTTCCACATAGAGATGCTTCGCAGCGTCTCGCTGCTCCGGGGAATCCATGCCGTCCGCCATCTCGCAAGCAATGAAACGCATTTGTTCTTTCTCGTCTTCACCAATGGCGGGTAGGAATTTGTGCATCATGTACAGTAGCGGATCAAACACAAGCAACAGCGAAAAGTGCTTGAATGTCACTCCAACGTCCATATAGCCATCTCCGCGCTGCGAGATAGCAATTGCCATCATATCTTCAGCTTCAGGATTGCGGTCCATGATCTGACGGAACACATTAGTTGGAGCGCCACGATTGTCAATCAAACCAAAGCGAACGGCATCCAGCGCAATTTCGACGGCAGTATCCTTCTTGGCCACCTTTGTCATCCGATAGCGCAGTTCGAAGTCCACCTCGTGCACGAAAAACGTCATCAGTTTCTGCTCATTGTCCTCGATCATACGCATATTCATTCTTGCCATCTTGAACGACAGTCGGAACATGTGGAACATCGGCGGAGTCTCCGGTATTTTGTCCTTGTCCACATAGTGATCCACAGGGTTCTCCACGAACTTCCGCAGATTTCCTCTTTCCAGGTCCTCTTCGCTTACAAATGGCAAGGGCCTGCCTGCATTCGGAATTTCCCAGCCAAGCGACAGCGAGCGCAAATAGAGGAGGCGCGTAGCGAGCATTTTCACCTCCAGCTCATCCAATCGAGCCTTTCGCTTCTCAATGAGCTCCTTTTGCTTGTATCCCTCATACACCCGACGCAGGAGACCCGTCTCGTTGTCAAGCTTCCACTGCTCGTTGAACAGCGACATGTACTCTTCGGACTCGGTCGGGTTGAGCTGCACGCACGCGAGATCATCCGCGATGGACGCTGCCGTTTGCCAATCGTAGTAATGGTTGATCGGCTGCAGCAATTTCAAGAGCATGCCAGCTTGCGCAGGACGCAGTTCAACATCGAATTCCTTCCCCTGTGCGAACGAGATCTCGAGCTCAAACGCGCGTTCGCCCGTGCCCTGTCCCATGATGAGCGACTGGAAGATGAAGGGCATGAACACGCCGATCTCCATGGTGAACGGGGTGATCAGGTGGCAGGCGTCCGCACTGCCTCCCGGCTTTGAGTTGAGGAACATTTCGTAGTTCACCAGGCGCATCGCGCGCTTGCGTCGGTTGTCGTCCGTCGGACCACTCCGACCCATCTCGAACTCCTCCATTGCGATGCCCACCGAGGCGCCCGAGTACTCGTCGCGGATTGAGAGCGAGAACGACTGCAGTGTGAACGTGAACGAGTCCACCAGCTCGTCCACCCACAGGTGCCAGAACGCAGGCTTGAGCGGTGCCTCGGCCCCGATCTTCTTGGGCGGCAGCTTCTCGGCGTCGCGGATCCGCTCGCGCAGACTCGCGAGGTCCCTTAGCTTCTGCACGACGGCGGCCGTCCAGGCGTTGACGCGCGCCACTCGCGCCGTGGCCGCCTGTTTGACCGCCTCCACGATGCGCTCGGCGTTCTGGTCGCGGTGCCACATCCACTTCTCGGCAGCGTCGAGCGTCAGGCCGAGGCGCAGGCCGCCGACCAGCAGCTTGGACTCCATGCGCGGGTGCTTCGGTTCCACGGGCTGGCCGCTCGCGAGTCGCACGAGGCGTCCCCAGAGCGGCACGACCAGCAGCAGGCGCTTCATCTCCAGGCGCTCCAGACCGAAGGGCAGTCCCGCCAGCGGCTCCAGGTTGGGCAGCACCTGCTTGCCCAGCACCAAGTCGCGCAGCACCAGCGATCCGTCGCGTACCGACCAGGCGATAGAGAACTTGGCGCCCACGGCCGAGGCCGCGAAGTGGCGTAGCAGCAGCGTCAACAGCACGTCGCCGTACGCCGCGAAGGCCGCGGTGGCCGCCGCCGAGCCCAGCAGCGCGAGGAGCAGCGTCCACATGATACGTGCCGCACAGGCGCAGTCGGTTGCGGGTGTTTGTAGGATGAAGGGGCTAGCTAGCTACCGGTACTAAGCGATCTGCGTCGAATGGGCGAGTGAATGAATAGAGCGAAGGGCGTCGGAGCAAGTGTGTGGGATTCCAGCTAACTGCCATATCCTTTGGATCTGTGGTACGATTTACGACCAATCAAAAGCACCTGATCTCCAGCCATCGTTTATCGTCAGTCCAGCTCGCTGACGTTTGTATAGAGCAGCCTGCTCGGCGCCGGCGGCGGAAGCGCAACGCCTTGCTGCTGCTGCTGCTGCCCCAGCTCGCGCAGGATGTCGGCGCGACGCAGGACGCGCACGGGTGAGGCGGTGGCGTCTTCGCCCGCCGCCGGCGCACCATCCGCGGCCCATTCCTCCGTTTGCTCCTCGTCCGGCTTCGTACCCACGCCAACAACAACACAATGGAAAAGTCAGAGGCGATACCTCATCGGTAGCGGGCCATCGTCCGCTTGCGTGGACAAACATAACGCACCTCGAAGGCCGACGGCAGCGACGGCGGACGCAGGCGGCAGGGCGCGACGCTGGCACGCTGCTGCAGCTGGGCCCAGGTCTCGCGTGGCTCCATGTCAACTCGGCCGCGCCCGACCGGCGGCCAGAGCGCTGCGACTGTGGGGGCCGGAAGATCCGGTTGTATCGACATCGCGGCGGCAGACAGAGCCGCGACGCCGTGGACACTACGGCGGTCGCCGCGTTCAGCGCCAGCTTGCTGGACAATAGTTTCTTCAGCGCGAGTCGTTGTGTGCTCGTTGACACTCGACAGCGCGCCGGCGGCGTCTGCAACTCGAACGGCCGAGTCCTCCTCGCTCGAGTCGACCAGCGAAATGCTCTGCACCACCTGCACGATTGACTCGCTGTTGCCCGCAACTTCAACGTCAGCACCAGCTGGTATCCCGTCGTTGCTGTCGTGGGCGTTGGGCTCCGATACGGGCGCGAGCTGCTCGTGGTCACCGTTCGAACGACGTTCAGCATCGCCCTCGTCCTTGACTTGCAGCGGTGGAGCCAGGTCCGACGCGTCGGCAACTTTTTCTACTGGGCGAGGCGCTGAGGTTGCCCAGAACTTGGCCCCCATGCGCGCGACACCGCCGTCCAGCACCTCGTACTTGGCTTGCAGGGAGTCCGCGTGAGCTTCCTCGATGCGGGTGTCCCACTTGGCACGCTCGGTGGCATCCATCGCTGCATACTCCTCCTTGGTGATGGCCCGGAAGCCCCGCAAGTCCACGTCGATCTCTTCAGGCTCGGCTTCCGGGGTCGCTTCGAGCATCTTCTGCGCGCGCTCCAGCTCCAGCTCCTTGATTCTGCGCTCCCGAACCTGCGCCTGCCAGTCCCGAAACTCTTGCAAGCTGCTCCGACGCTCTTCGTTTTCCCGATTCACAAATGCTCGCTTGGCCTCGCGCTCCGCTTCAACGCCGCCGGATTGCCACGCTGTCACGGAGGCACGCTCGATGGGGAAAATGGGTCGGTCCAGGAACGACAGGTGAGGCAGAGCTGCAATGTACGTCTTGCGAAATGAGCGCGTGCTGGAGACCACTGGATTGCCTGTGACTCGCAACGCCTTGAGCATACGCACAGCCTTGAGCACGGTCAAAGTGCCTGGGTCCTCGATAAGGTTATGACTAATGTCGATATTGTTGAGAAGCGGGCACTGAGCGAGCTCTTGCAAGTCCGCGCTTGTTGACAGCCGGTTGCGCGACGCGTTTAGTGACAACAAGTTAGGCAGTTGTGCCAGCCCCGCAAGCGACTGAATACGGTTTTCACTCAGGTCCAGTGTGTTGAGTTCGCGCAAGGTGTGCAGGTTCTCGACCTTTTCGATAAGGTTCTTGCTCAGGTAGAGGCAGCGCAGGTTGATGAGATGCTCCAAGTTCTCGATCTTGGAGAGACCATTGGATTCGAGCCACAGAGCCTTGAGGTTGTAGTATGCCTCCAGGCCTTCGATGCGCTGGAACCCGCGGAAGTGCGCATACAGGCTGTCATTGAGCCCTGGTGTCTCGTACCCGTCGTTATCCAGGCATAGCTCTCGTAGGGTTTCGGCGTCCATGACAGGCACCTGGCCCTTGCGCTCCTTGTGGAAGCGCTTCTTCTCCAACTCGCGCAGTCGGTCGAACGACGACATTACGCTTGTCGTGGGCATCTCAAACCGACAGCAAGCAAAATCTAAAATGCAATGAAGGCTTGGGTCACGCCCGCGTCATGAACAGACGCGGACCGTTCAAAGATTTTCTGTCATGTCTGTTTCCTCTACTGGAGCCAAGTAAATTACATTCACCACCACAGCTGCTCGGCACGCACAAGGGGAATGGCTGCGGTTACGGCACGGCTTATAGGTCGATGAGCTTGAATTCTTCGCGGAAGTGGGCGATGTCTCTCGTATCCGCAATCTTCACCAAGTCAAACCGCTCCATGCACGTGAAGCAGATTCTTAAATAGCTCCAGATGTGGTCTGCACGGTTGTTCAAACTCAGTGCCTGCAGGTAGCACTTCGTAGCCTCCTCGTAGTTCCCCAGGTTGGCGTGGCTAATTCCCAGGTTCAGCCAGCCACGAGCATATCGCGGCTTCAGCTCCAATGCACTGAATAATGCAAGACGAGTTAGCTTTTATCCACGGCATGTCTTCCAATAGGGAAAGAAACAAAAATCGACGTACCGATGATATGCAGGGATGGCCTCCGACGAGCGAGCCGAGTTCGCTAGCGTTGCTCCGATCTTGTTCCATAGCGCATACTCATCCGGCTGGGAGTCCGTAGCTGCCTTGAAGCTCCCGACTGCCGCATCGTAATCCTTTGATACATTGTACAACACACCCAGCACAACCTGCACGTCCGAGTCGCTAGGGTCGTGTGCACGTGCCTGCAGCATGAGCTGCATCACTTCGTCCATCAATGACCCATCGCTGTACTCGTCCACCTGGATCTCCAGGCCGTGGAACTTCGGGTTGTGCTGCACCCAGGCCTTCAGCGTTTTCAGCGCGCCCTGCGGGTTCAGCTCGTTCACATTGCTGACTCCAAGTGCCAACAGCGCGCTCAAATTGTACGGATCTTCCTCGACTGCGCGCTCCAAACAAATAATGGCGCTCTTGTCCTCATCGTTTTCTGCGTGGCACTCGCCGAGCATTCTCCACGCCTCGCTGTTATCGGGGTGCTGCTGAACCTCTGCTTCAAACGCGAGGATCGCGTCATCCAAGTGGCCAGATTTGAAAAATTCAACACCCTTTTGGAAATTCTCGGACGAGTCCAGGAAAGGGTTCTCGGCCTTGTAAGTGTAGTCCTGATTGGTAGCATTATCCCACGCGTCTTCGAACGGGTCTGTAGTCCGCGCCTCTGCCATTGCCTTCTCCCAGATCGCCTCCTACAAGACACCACCAAACAAATAAAGCACATACGCAGCATCATTAGCATCCCCATCACGAGATCCTGTGAAAGTATATAGCACACGCACCAGGTTGTCGCTTTCACCCCACGCGCTGTCCATCGCCTTCTCCTCCGCTGTCTTCGAGTCACCCCACGCCTGATCCAAGCCCGTGGCGTGAACCGTACCCGCCTCCTTCCAAGCTCCTTCAAGCGGGTGCGCGTGAGCAGAAGCTGCCTCCGCAAACGCATTATCCATGGCAGCCGCCGACGCATTGCCGCTCTGCTGCCAGCTCGCGTCGAGGAGGTCTCTGTTCGAGTGCATATCCGCCGTGTCTTCCCACGCTCCTTCCAGCGCGCCCTCCATCTTGAGCTCGCCGCCGACAACCTCGTTCTTCTCATCATCAATTTGCACCTCGCCCGTGCTCACCTGGTTCATGAACTTGAGGAACTGACTGTTCTGGAACTTGGGGTCCGGGTTCTGGCTCATGGTCCGCGCCATCTCGCTGGAGGCCTGCTGCGCCTCCAGATTCTTCGCCGCCTCCTGCGTCACCTGATCCACTACCTGCTGCGCTGCCCCGGGGGCAGTGTGCAGCATCGGCTGGTGCATCATGGGCACCGGCGCCTTGGTCTCCTCCCACGCCACCTCGTGGTGGGACTTGCCGGCGGTCTGCCAGGCATCGTCCAGGTGGTTGGAGCGGAAGTCCTCGACCCACGCGTCATGCTGCATGGCACGCGGGTGCATCATCTGCGGGCCCATCCTGGGCGGCGGCGGTGGGCTTATGTGCTGGAACTGCGCGCGCTGCGCCTCCTGGAAGGCCGCCTCCATGGAGGCCTGGTGCGCGTGCATCATCTGATGCTGCGCCTCACCCGAGCGGAAGGCCGCCTCCATGCGCGACCGGCTGGACGCCTCCTGCTCGAAGGCCCCCAGGAACTGCAGATCGGCACCCTGGGCCACGTTGGGGCGCTGCATCTGCATCTGCAGCTCGCTGCGAGTGCCATACGGCGGCATTGGCCCGCGGGCCTGGCGGCCGCGCGCCTGCGACTGCGCGACGCCGTCCAGAGCGCGTGACAGCGGGTTCTGCGCAGCCACGGTGCCGTCCACGGCGCAGCCCGTGCCCTGTACAATCTTGCCCAACACGTCCATAGCTGTGTAGCACCTCGCTTCGGTCTTGACTTGTTTGTGACTTGGTGGTCTGGTGCCTTCAAGCGGCTCCCTTGGCTTGCGTAAGCGGGAATGAGCTTACAGTAGTCTATATCACTACGTAAAACCAGATAACCTGTATTAATTGATGAAGAAGAAGTCCCAAATCCGTTTTGTAGACCCTTTATATCTAATATTCCGGTTTAGTGATATCAATAGGAATACTGCTCACTGAATCAGATTACTGTGCGAGGATGAAATGTACCAACACTGTATAAACTCTAGTACAGTACTAAGTATGCGTTTGGGCAGCCAATCGCGTGTTAGATACGGAATATTAGCGAATCGAAATGCGTTCTTCCTCTATTCTTAGCCAATCACGCAGCTCCAGACAATCTTGAGGTGTTCCAACTATATCTGGTTGGAATCGAGAAAAAATATTTGATATCCAATACAAAAATCAACACAAATCTACATATCGATCGGTTTTCAACTGCTAAGCGCGCTGGAGCGCCTCGCTCACCATTTGGCACAGTCAGTATGTCGGTGTCGTCTTTGCCGCCGGCTAACAGCATCTGGGGTTCATATTCACCATTGATACACATTGATCCGTTGATCCGATATGATCCAATACTTGTAGCAGGATTAGAGAGATACCAAAGCAGACCATGGATCAGGATCATTGATACACGAAGAATGCTAGATTGATGCCCGGTGATATAGTATCTAGCACGTTTTTTTAGTTTCACCTGAGTAAAATGGCGTTGGCTATGTGCAATGTTGATGGCTAATCGATCAAGTGTTCGAACGAAACCACTACAGAGGCTGTGGAGAGAAGCAGCGGTATAATTACACTGTGTCATTTGACTATTGGTGACCGGCTACAGATAACCACCAACGCACCATCTGAGCTCTGTGGTGTTGTAATTCACAGAAATCGTCGTTAGTGCGGCTTCCACGCAACAACACAACAATTCGCCGAGTCAGGTCGGCGATGTTGGGCGATGCGTAGGGTGTGATCCCTTTGCGGTTCAGCCCTTCCGGGTTCAGTTGCGGCTTCGCTCCCGTCGAGTACCGCGCAACCAAGCTTAATCCCTCCGGAGACTCGCTGAGCTAGCGATCTCCGTTCCACAACCCTGTGACCTCACACCAAAGGATGGACGTCGGCGCGTGAGCGCTTTACAGGTCACCGAGCGCGGCGTGCGCCCGACTAGGAGAATTACGGTGCCCTCGGCTGAGGCCCACCGGCTCGTCGAGTTCGACGAGACTTGGTCTTCGCTGGTAGCTGTAGCGGTATGTGCCCTTCCCCGGGCCGACATTGATCTCTTGGCGCTACCAGGCCGATTCCCCTACAAGCTATGCCTCTCGGGGAACGACAGCAGGCATAATCCAGCCCGTGCAGGGATTTACCGGAAAAGTGTACACTTGTCTTGGACATAGAAAATTCTGCTCTGTTAGTTATGTGTCTGTGTCTTCAAGGACCCCCTTCGGACTCCTCCCTTTGGTTTCCTAAAAGATCCTATACAATATCTAGTGAAATGGAGTCGTTACAGATCTCCAAGCGACTCTTCGCTGAGCCCTGATTTAACCTCGCTGGGTCAAATAACCTTGCTCGCTGAGTCGGTTCCTCGCTGAGTCGAGTCCTCGCTGGGTCGAACTTTCGCCAAGTCGAACCGTACTTAGCTGCGTCGAACTTATCGAGTCGAGCTGAGTGTACCCAAGTACCTCAATTAGGCAGCTTAGGATAGGCGCCCAAAAGTTGCGTTTTCATACACCACAACTCAGTGGGGAACGGGATGGGGAAGGAAGCCCAGCACCAAACGATGATGGAGTTGACTTGTATAAAAATGAACTGCGCACGCGCTTACGGTGTACCTTGCGAAAGCACACTGGCACGAGTACAATTACTTGTTGAGTAACGGCCTGTCACTGACAGGTAGTAAGCGACAAACACATATGAGCAAGAGCAAGGAGCGACTAGATACTTTACTCATTCATACGTAGTATTAAATACACGTATCTGAATACCAGATACAGGATCACATGATACAAATACGTGTATCATACAGGAAACATTTAATTTTGCAAGTGGATGAGGATCAGTGATATCGTCGTAAAGGGGGCGAATATGAACCCCTGAACAGCATACACGCGCGTAATACAGCTATCGCGACGTTCACGGCCTTTCAGGAGGCGCAGGGCGTCACCCTCGATGAGGCACAGTCTCGAATTGACAAAGACACAACTGGGAAAATATTGCATTTGATTCTAGATAAGTATGCAGTTTATTGGATCTCGAACGGGGGCAAGAATCGCGAAATGCGTCATGTCCTGCTTCGGCAAGGTTAAGAACTGGCTAGTCGACAGGTATACTGCTCAAGGTTTAGTTGCGAACAAGAAACTCCGTGAGATAGGTTCCATGCTTTGATCCAACGAGTTACCTGGAGAGCAGGCCCCACCATGCACCAAGGCCGACCTGAAAATTATCGTGTCAAGTCTTTCTGAGTATGCTTCAGCTTCCTCAGATTACCTCGACGCTGCCCTCGATTACCACGATGTGGTACCTCTACGACCGCAGCTCTGATGTGGAGCAATTAGATAGAAGCCAGCTCAGTGTCTATCCAGGTATGTGAATATCTTTGGTTAGGTATTTGTGCTTCTAGGCCTAATGGCAACTACTTGCATCTAGGTGGAATGATATTCCTGCGCTTCAAGCGCATCAAGACGGCTTTGCAGCAAGGCGTGTCGCTCTTCCTTGATCCTAAAGACATGTGTACCTGCCCGCTGCACGTGCTAGCCGTGGCTCTCGCAATGCATCCGACGCCTGGTCGCCGTATTTTCCCGCAATTTCCCCAGTAGCAGCCTGCTGCGCTTCCAAGCAGCGGCGGCGGCGATTTGGGGAGGCTACTGGAAGGTCCTGATAACAGGGAGCAGCTCGACCCCAGGCCAAAGGGAGCCCCTCCGGGCTCGAGGAATTAAGCGCAAGTTTGTGTGACGACGTGGACCAAATTTCCTGGCACCAATCCATCAGTCGGTCGTCAGTTATCCCAGCCCTATGTTGTGAAGGATTCCGCCCAGTTTTAACCCGTCGGGAGATGTCGCACGACACGCCAGCGTGTGACCATGTGGTGGATCCCATTTTTTTTACAGATCCCAGGTCCTAGTTCTACGCTCGGATCCCAGGATGGTGTACGATTGTCGAAGGGCGACTGTTCGCGTGAAGGGTTGGTTCGAACTATTTGACGTGCTGCAAATCATCTTAGGCACCCTACCGAAGATTCGATGACCTCATTGCGACCTGCCAATCGGTGCTAGCACAGGCGACGACGTGGGTTGACTTCGTGCTTCCAGCCAATACTCGTTCGCTGCTCAAGATTTAAGCGCTGATAGGTCACTGACTAAGCGCGCTTCACTTCTTTACACTTCAAGATGTAGATATTTGATAACGGAGCTGCCACCCTAGTTGAGGAAGACCTCCGTTTGCATTTGTTTATTCAATCAGAGTTCAATTTGCCCCGAAGGACGCAAGTGAGTGTGGAAGATAGCATTTGTGTGCAGCCATACGTCAACCAAGTGAACCCCAAGGAGTAAGGCGAACTCCGAAATAAAAAAATTCAGCTCCATTACCAAGCTATTTGGACTTCGCTCGTTCTGGCTTTGTATTTCATTTCCCCACTCACGGTTCGTCGGTCTTCTGATTGATGTCCTGGCGGTGCTTCATATTTTCCGGTCGAAGGTGATCGGCTCTGCAGTTATCGGCAGTGTCTCGGTTCTGGGATCCCATTTTGGTCCCGGAGTGGAGGCAGGTTCACGTGTTCCTGGAATTGGTCTTGTTTTGCTCGCCTGGAGTAGGCGTAGTGCGCGGTTGTCCCAGAATTAGTGCGAGTGCTCTGAATTCGGACGGGCTCGTCCCGAGCCAACAACTCCTGACTCCTCTTGGATCTGAGGAGAGAGTGACAATCCTTGACGCGGTTCTCAGTCTGAACCGCAGGTGGAAGTGAAGTGACTGGAGCGAATCGAAGCCGGAGTTTGCTTAGAATAGTGGAGGCTGTTACGACCCGTGTCCTGGGTCTAAGTAAAGAAGAGGGCAAGTGCGTGTGTGGAGTGACGTGCGAATATTCAAGAAACTCGGGGCATTTCGAGTTCGGATCAACAATTGCAGACTGAGACCTACTGAGCCAGGGCCAAGCTCCGTTTGAGTAGCATTGTTTGGAGATACTTGGATCTGGGTGTAGCTGGCGTGGTCGCCTCACGATTGGCGGCTCCTCTGCGGAATCCCAGTCGACAACGTAAACGCGACGACCATCTCTCATGAAGGAGTCGGTGGTCGCGCAGACATCATACAGCGGTGTTGTTGCTAAGTTCTTGGTTTGGACCCACTCCGCGTCGCTGTCGCCAGTTGCTTCGTTGCTGTCTGGTACGGCCACGTGGCGGGACCGTCGTCTCACTGGAGGACGGCGCGGGAATCCAGACGACGTAGCTGTCTTCGCCGTCGTCGGGAGTGGCATGGCTCCGTCCGACAGCTTCTCCTCTGCTGCAAGATCCGAAGTCGGCTTTCCTATGCTACGTCGGGGACGCTGCTGGGGGCGCTGCTGACGTTCTTTGCTTCTGCGACTTTTGCTACATCGGGGATGCTGCTGACGTTTTTCGCCTCTGCAACTTTTGCGACTCGGGGGGTGTTACTCTAGTTCATCGAGTCTGCGACGTCGGCCATGCTGTCCACTTCTCCTCGGCGTTAATGCGCGACTCCACTGACTGACGCTCCGACTCACGTCAAGCTTTGAATTGGCATCCGTTGATGCGACGTCCGCTCCGTGCAAGCAATGCAGAGAAGGCCTGTAACAAGTGGGCTGTCAAAGTATTCAGTTGGTCCATCTTGAGCGTCTTGGACGACCTTGAAGAAATAGTTGCAGACTTGGCGCGTGGTGAACGGGTTGTTTGTTACCATCCTAATTGAAAAATGAGTCCTGGAGAGGCAAAGCACCAATGCTTGGATACTAGCTAGTTCACTATACAGAGGTTTTCACAGCCAATACATTCGTGGTCTCTAGAAATGCAGCCGGCAACACAGAAACGCTTTTTGTACCGGTAAAAATACATTGTAAAAAGTGAAAACGTAAGGTCGTTTTCGACTTACGGCTCAAATAACTGGTTGAGAGCATTAATAGCTGGTTAACCCTTTAGCTAGTGGGCCACGCACAGGTCCAATGGGACCTCTATCGTGGCACAATCCGAGTTGCTAATTGGTTATAAATTCGATTTAGTATAGGAAAGGCCGCAATGCGTCGCGTTAGAGGTCCATTAGGACCTCTTCCGCGAGCTAGCCAGGCCATCGGATTTAGTTCATATTAAGCCGACCGAAGTGATATGAGTGCCATTCAGGTTTTCAGCGCGCGTAGGGCACAATGGATGGTGTGGTTGCGGGGGAATGGGAAGCGCTCGAGCTGCAGCGGGCGTACCGCATTGAGGACATCTCGCTCGAGTCTCTCGTCGAAGACGGAGATCCACAGCTTCCCCGCGACGGCGTGACGATCCCGCCGGGTACAACACAGCTTAGTGACGGCACCGCTGATTCAGCGCAGCCGCGGGGCGGCATCGAGCAGCCTCACTTCAGCATCAGCACCACAATTCCACGCAGCGGCCCCAGCAGCATGACGTCGGCACCACTCGACACCAGCATGAAGACGTCAGTGCTAGCCGGCCCAGCAAAATGCAGCTAGCCCCCGCCGGGCACAGCAACTTGTCGTCGGTCTCTACCGACCACAGCAGCATGCAAGCACTGTTCGCCGACAGCATCACTCACGTCAGCCTCGCTAGAGCAGGGCAGCCACATCACGCTCGATGCTGACGTGAACAGCATCATAGCTCGCATCATCAACGCGCCAAGCACCAGCGCCGAAGCATACATGGAGTCACTGAATATGCAGAGTGGGCCCCATGTCGTCGTTCCAGCTAAGGTCACCAAAGCCTACCAAGACAGTGCCGAGTATGGGTTATTTGCTTCGTTTTTCACGGCCGCGTTTCGGTGTAGCTTGTAGAAATGGACATCCAAAGTGTTGGCGTCTCGTGGCCAGGTCAAGCTCACTGAAAGCGAGTTCGATGCTTACTGTGGTCTTGAAATTGCAATAAGTATATGTCCACTGAACGAGATATCAGAGTATTGGTCTGACAGTCGTTTTCTTGGTCAGGCCGCATTCATTGAGACCATGCCAAGCACACGGTCCAAGAACATACGAGCAGCGCTGTAATTTCATGCCCCTGATAACCCAACACTGGACAAGCTGCGTGATCCGCTCTGGCATAGCAGGACGCTACTTGCTCACTTTCAGAAGCAATTCGCTGAGTTCGCTGTTCCTACTGGTGTGAACAGCATCGATGAGATGACGGTGCGGACGAAGGCACGCTCAAGGGCTCGAACATACATGCCATCCAAGCCTGACATGTACGGCATGCGTAACTACGCTGTCATAGGCTGGAATTCTCTCTACGTACCCTCAGTTTGGGATAATTCTTCAGGCAATACGCAGATATCAACACCCGCCCAACGGTACACCCAGCAATTTCCATTGCTTCGCACCCCTCTCTACAACACCCTGACTCGCGCGATGGCAACGCGGTGAGTGCTAAAACAGCAACAGCACTCTGGTTGGCAATGGTAGGGCGTCAATCAAAGATACTACGCTCGCCTAGCGGCTACAGGCTCACGGTTACCGACGATTTCTACACCGGCGCACCTTTACAAAGGTAATCCTCGCGCCACGGACGACGAGATGCACACGATCGGGACTATGCGAATAAACTTGGTTGACAAGTGGAACAAATTGACGGCGGAGGATTCTGTTCGACGGGTGGCAGAGGTTGAGCGTGGTGCGTGGGAATTTGTAGCTGTGGTTGATCCTGAAGCTGGCTGGAAGAAAAAGGAGGCTGGTCATGAAAAGGCTCAAAAGCGCCTGCCCAAAGCACGGCAGACCTCATACTAGCCGAGCCTCACGCTCGCAGACCGAGCAGGCTACATCGTCTACGAGGATTGCAAGGTGGTGATATTTTACTCGAATGACTTGCACGCAACCCCATCATCGCAGACACTCTACGGCTCCTCCGACGATGCCGTGGCATGCTGCCACGGCCTGTACCCAATTCAACGGTGGGCCGTCGACCGTGGGCTACACCGAAAGATATTCATGGCGCCAACAGTGATAGCCGTGTACAACCGTTTCATGATCGGCGTCGATCGCGTCGACCAGCTCTGCTCGACCAATCCAACTAGGCGCCGCGAAAAGCTTTTTGATATGATGCCATTCACTTGGTTGCTAGACATGGCTAGAATCAATGCTTTTTGCGCTGTTGAAAAGGACAACTGGATCATCAAACGACGGGTTGCAGACAGCTTGACGCAAAACGAGAAGGGCTTAGGTGGCATCAGACGCGCCGTTGTAAGAAGCGCCAACGTAAAACAGTGGAGGAAGTTGTCGGGGACGATGCGTCCGTGCATATTATCACGCCCAACTCGATCAAGCACAGCAACGGCAAATTGAAGTGTTACTTGTGCAGCCTCAGAAGATTAAACAAGAAATCTAGATACGGCTGCACAAAATGTAAGGGTGGGTTCCACATTGAGTGTGTTAGCGCCTTCCACTATCAGGACGCCTTCAAAGCGCGGTCACCCGCACTTCGCGAAGCACTGTAAGCGGTATGCAGAGGGACGACCGACGATCCTGTAGCGTTCACGCACAAGCGAGCAAATAGGTCAATCACGAGTGTTGAAGGGTTAACATTGCCAACAGCTTTATAATATACTCTGCATGCTTACCTTTTTGTTGCCCGGCCAAAGTTGCTGAAGCTTCTGGTTGATGCGTGCTGGAGCGTCTCCTCTCATGTTCCCCTCTTTCAAGTAGAGGTACATTCTGAGCAATAATAAGCGTACAGCACGGTTTCTCTGACGCCGCCGCGACAGTCTGCCCTGCAGGCGAAGCTCTGTTGCCTTGAGTTCACTGCCATAGCGCTCCCAGTCACATTCAGCCTCTCCACATAAACCGCACAGGTGATCGACGTCTTCCATGTTGATTTGCTCTGTTAGGAACGTGTGGAGAAAGCAATTTGAGGGGACTCTCGTTTGAAAGATGATCAACCACTAACCCTCGACGGCTATTGGTTTGAAAATCCAAATTCCACAGATTTGATTCGTTCTTATAACGGTCTTGACAGACCCCTTAGAGAGGACCCGGTAGCTAAAGGCTAACCCTTCAAATAGCAATTTTGTCATAAACGTGGAAGTCGAACACAAAAACGCTGAAGGAGCTGCTTCTGCTGATAATGACTTGTTCTGAAATTCATGGTGAAGCTGTTTTTCACAGCCAGTCATTTCGCTATCATTTCAGTAGAGATATTCACTCACTTCGCAGCCAGATACGAAATGGAGACGCCAACGAAGAAACCTCGGCAAACCTGTACTCGGCGAGAGGAGAAGCAATTCCTTCAGTACTACTTATAGGCACACAACGGTGCTTCGCTGAAGATCGATAAGGGTATCAAGTCAAAGACTTGGACGCTCACCATTGAGCGTCTCGCCAAGGTTGGCATTGCTGCTGACAAAGGTGCGATTCGTTGTTTCTCTGCTAAAATTTATATGCATCTAACTAGCGCTGTTGCGTTCTATTAGATCAATGTCGCTCGAAGTATCTCGCGACGGATGACAGAGTACAATATGACCTTAGTAGGACTGACTGGTGCAGTGAAACAAACTGCCCCACACTGGACGAGGAAAGCTAATCGTAAAGAGCGAAACAATCTCGAGCACCAATGTTCTAACCCCCAATTTGCTCGCCCCAAATACGTTCGCCCGGTTGGATGCGCCACAATACTGCCTGCCGATGCGGAGCGTAAGCTTGTGCAATGGATCAATGTACTGAGAAAAGCTGGGCTCCCATGAGTGCCAAAATGATCGAGCTGCAAGTCCTGCAAACTGCTGATATGGCTCCGTTTTTATTTTTTGAGACGTCATGGCATTGGCGGAAATGATTTACGAAGCGGCACAGACTCAGCATCCGCACACGCACAAAACAAGGTCACGTTTTGTTATAAGAAGCTGAAGCCATAGCAGTCAAACTTGACATGGATGTCCAACAGAAGATGATGGAGTTACGAGCCACTAAGGTAATAAATCAGTTTGCGCTTCTGCTCTCGCCATGGGCATCCAGGCTAGCAACATATTTGTTAAGTGTTGGTATATACATTGATTTTGGCCTAAAAAGACACTTTGGGACATCATCAGAACTTATCAAATTTCAAGTTATACATAATTATTACGTCACTACGAGGACAAGTCTTTTCAAGTTCGGCAGGGTATTATCGTATGCAAGCTCATTCTCTGGATTATATATCCAGAGTCCTACCAGGGATCGCAACGAGGTCTTACTTCGCGTACATCGTTTACCCTTATAAAGCCGATTACGAATGAGAGACAAACGCGGTCAAATTACCTTGTATATTGCATAGACAGCTAGATTTTAATACTATTCGTGGCGGTTGACCCATCCGCTGAAGATTAGGGTAAAATGCCTCTATGATATAATAGTCGCCGGTATGCTGTTTTACTTTGATAGTTTGTTTATCTAAGCCGCTCGAGCGACATTTTGGATTTAAATGTTACTCTAGTGGATCGCGGCTGGTAGACCACTTGTCTCCTCACTGGACGCATATAAACATACATGTAGACGACCGTCTAACAACTCTAGCGGAGCCACTGCCGAACTATTTTGCAGCAGCGCACACGCACACACCGAGCTTGGGTATGCGGTCGCCGCGCATCTTGCAGAATCGGAGCGCTGCTGGCTTAAGGGGAAGAACTTTTACTGTATTGAATAGTACCAGTAGAGTATTACATTGTACTGCCGGATTTAGAAAAGTTTTTCGGGGAACCGAGCTGCCAGCGATGGTCGGTACCAGCAGCAGCGGCGCGGAGTCAAGTTTGCGGGTAGCACCAAGCGAAGGCGAAGCCGAAGCGGGCTTAGGGCTCTGTCACCAGCTAGCGTAGCGAGCCGCCAGGGATTTTGGGGACCGCGCGGAGTGAGTAGTATGGTGATAGAAGATAAGCCTAATGAAGAACGCGGTCTGGTATTTAAGGGCCGTGTGCGTAGCACGCGGGCTTAAGCCCAGATTGAAAAAAAATGTAGGAGTGACCGCTTGAAAACGAATTCGAAAGGCTCGTATTGATTTTTAATCGATCGCTTTTGCTGGTTCGACTGACCAATAGTAACCAGGGTAACCATGCAAAAGTATTCGATCGAGTATATACTTTGGAAGTGTCCAACCGATTCGAAATTCCACCCACTCAATACTTACTCCTTTACCACCGATCTGTATACTCCCCTAGAGCCACGCTCCGGGTCGCCTATTCTAATTGCAATTCAGTCGAGTATGGATAAACTCCCATGTTTTCAATTGTGTACTGGTAATATTTATTTTATCAAAACTTCCCACATTTTCACAAATTAAACCGTATTAATAACTGTGAGGTTCGCGGAGAGGAGGCACGGCTTTGTCTTAGACAGGTTCATCTGTAGTAGTTGTTTTCGGTAAACTAATTAGTAATATGAGAAGACTGAATCAAAATCATGCTATTATTTTAATGATAATAGTAAAATATCCATTCGTGCCTATTTGACGTAGTATACAAAAATAGATAGTAATAACATGGTGCTATCTATTAATAACACTGTTCAGCCGATTGACGAGCTGCTCGACTTCACGCCGACGGACTACGCAGTGCAAATGGTGGAGCCACCCGCGGAGGGGATGAAGTAGGGCCAACAAAGCTCCCACCTAGACAAGCCTGTGCACAGGGTGCATTGGAGCTGCGTATGTGCTTTTGTAGGAATTGTACCTGGTGGTTGCTGACGAGGTAGGCGATGGACGACTTCACGACTTGTTTGTCCGAGCGCCCATGTAGCGCACTATTTGCGTTACATGTTGAAGCTCCCAATTGAGTTCATAGACACCATCTAGGTGGCGTACCATAGTATGTCGGGGCAAGTCTTGCCGTTAAATGCGTAGGTGCCGAGGTGTTGACCGCTGACGGATCCGTTGATACAGATGCTTGGGTGCCCGCCTCCTTAGAATCATACTCGTCATCGCTGTGTGGGCACATTTGCTCATGTTGATCATCGGCACTGCAAGCGCGGTGTCGGCAAACTTGTTCGCCGCCATGTTGGGCACTACTGTGTCCGACTACAACTTGGGTGATATTGGTTGTCCGAGCTGGAAAAGACTGGTCCAGGCACGAGCTCAACAGCGAGACCGGAGGTCATGCATCCTATGCTCTCGAGATCGGAGTGAGGCTACTATTACTTTTTAATAAATTATAGTAATATTGACAGCTAAGAATAATAAACGGTGAGTATTACTGAAATAATGGAGGGCACAAAAAAATAATTAATATAGTAGCTCATATTATTAATTTTCAGTGACTAATAATATCCACAGTTTTACTAGCAATCCCTGTGGACGGTACAGTACTGTGCTCCAACCAAACAAGTTTATCTCGAAGCGCTGTATGCAACGCTGCCAACGCTTGGCTCGCTGGGGCACACTAAAAACACGCACGCTCGGCTTTCCCACGAGCAAGGTCTCTTGCTGCCGCTCAGGAAAAACAAATCAAGTTGACAGACAGGGTCACCATCACGCATCGGTGCTCGGGCGGAACGACACTGGCAAAACTTTTCTCTCATCGAAACGGTGCTTGAACGCAGCGCAGCGCCTTCAAGATTGAAGTTGCCATGCAGATACCAACGCCATGGTCTCCGCTAGCCCAACAACCAGCGCAGTGTGTACTAGCCTATTACATGTATAGCGTGCAGCAGCAGCGGTGTCCGCAGCGCCGTGGTAATCATGCTGCTCGAGTCGGTCGTGGTAAGCCGTCCATCCTCACTCGTGCCCCATTTTGCACTTGTGACAAGTGCTGCGTTCGCCCTCTGCCGACTGGCTGGACCAGTACTTGCCTTCGTGACCTGTGACGCGCGGCCCGCTTGCTCGGCGCTCGAGACCACGAGAGAGGATCGCGCGGGGACGTTTTCTTCAGAGCTTTGCCTTCTGAAGGCGATGCGTCCATCTGTAAGTCGCAATGGTACATTCATGCATTATAGACTACATGTACCTGTACAACCTGGTACATGTAGAACGAGTTTCAAGCCACTGTTCGCTTCTTTGGTCCGCTTCGCTACGCTGTATGAGGCGCTCGGATCCTCAATCACCAGGACGCCAATCCCCTTCGCCGATGTTAAACGGCGCGCTGACGACCGCTCCATGCACCTTTCACCGCACTCGGTGGCATAGCGCAGAGTCACCGACATCGTCGGCGCATGTCCGGCCACGACGTGATTTCAACCGGGAGCGCTGGGGCTTGCCGTCATCACGTGAACGAGCGCGGTTGGCGCCCTTCAGTTGTCGATTTCCGCTTTCCTCCTCGGGGCGAGTCCCAGCGCCGCTGCCGAAGCTACGCACTCGAATTCTTGTCTGAGGAAGTTCCTCCACCGAACCTGTCGAGCGTTGCGAGCTTTGGGCCGAAAGCACCTTTTACTCGCATCAGAAAATCGCCCAGACGAAATAAATCAAATACTCACGGGCCCTAGCCCTTTTGTTTCCAGTGAGCGTTATGGCACAGCTCGGCCGCGCAGCCCATTATCTCTTCGGCAGCCGCGGCGCCGTCCCCGTTGCTCTCGCGCAGCTCGCCACCACGTTCTTCCACCTGCCATCCCGGTCTCGCCCAGACCGCGCTTTCCCCCGCGGTGCTGGAGACTCGTCCATGGGAATCTCGTGCTCGCGCGACCACAGCCGCGCGCCGTCCTCCGCCAGACCACACCGCAACAAGCTCCAGCAGATGACGGACCGACGCAGCAAGATCACTAGCTCCTCGTCCGCCGAGGGGCGCTCACCGCCCTTCTTCCGGCTGCGGCGAGCTGAGGGCGATCGTGCTCAAGTGGAAGCCACGGCGTCGCCTGCCACGCAGGAACGGCGACGACGACTCAGCTCCGCGACCCGGAAACCGACCGACCAGTACCTGGCCAGCCCCGTCGTGCGCGACTACGGCGCGGTGTCCACGCAGAACAGCCAGTTTAGGAAACACATGGAGGACGAGTGCGTCGCCATCCCCAAGTACAGGGCCTTTCCGGACGACCCAGCCGTGAGCTCCTTCTTCGGTGTGTACGACGGCCACGGAGGAGACTTCTGCGCCAAGTACGCGGCCAAGTACTTCCACCAGAAACTCGCCGAGCTCATGCAGGTCAAGTACAGCGCCAAGGGAAGACGACCGTCCGAGGCCGAGAGCGGCAGCAACCGCAGCAATGACACGTCCACCAGTAGCATGGACAACTGCTCTGATGTGGAGGCCGACGTATTGAGCAACGCCGAGATCGAGAGCTGCTACGCCGAGGCCTTCTCATCACTTGACAAGGAGCTGGAGGATTTTGACGAATCGTCCGAGAGCGGCTCTACAGCCGTCACCTGCCTCATCCGCAAGTACAACGGCCGCACGACCTTCCACATCGCCAACGTCGGCGATTCCCGTGCCATTTTCTGCTGCGACGGCCAGACGTCGCGGTTATCTGTAGACCACAAGGCCACGAACGAGGACGAGGTCAAGCGAATTCGCGCGCTCAATGGCATCATCGTCAACAAACGTGTGGCTGGGTCCATTTCCGTCACGCGGGCACTTGGCCAGGCCGACGAGAAGAAGTTCATCACCAGTGCTCCCCACATCGCGTCATTGGAGATCGCGTCAGACGACGCCTTCCTTGTATTAGTGAGCGACGGTGTCACCGATGTCTTCAGCGACGAGGAGCTGACGGAGTTTGTTGCCAAGCGCCGCGCGGAGGGCGAGAAGTCCATCACCATTGGCAAAATGCTGCTAGACGAGGCCAAGGCGCAAGGCTCCATGGACAACATGACCGCCGTAATTATCCGTTTCGGGGAGTGAGCTGTCGGCGCCAAGCTGCCAGCTTTTCAACTCAGCAACAACAAGTAGAGCTAGTAACTAAGGCCACTCGAGCCACTAATTATTTGTCAACGTGAAGGATTGTGTGGATTACTTCTCGATAAATAGTTTTAATGCATGCATCGCCGCCGCCGACATGTGCGAAACAAAGGACTGACACAGATAGCCCTAGGGGCAACAAACGACAAGCAAAAGCAAGGAGCCCGGGTGAGCCGTTCTGGAGAGAATCGGAAGCGTTCTCTCACAGGTCGAGGCTGCGGGGCTCTATCGGTTCCGGTGACGTTTGACGGAACGTGAGCACGAGCGGCTTGGGGGCAAACTGCATGACCTGGCACATCTTCTTGAAGCCCAAGCGGAAGACGTCGTAGTGGTTGATGGTCAGCAGCTGGTCTCCCACGCTCACCTTGTTGTGCTTCCCACCCCCGCGGCCCACCACGCCGGACGTGTTCATGGCCATGACCACTGGGTAGGACTTGCCCTTCTCAGGCTTCAGGCTGATTCCGAGCGGGCCGTCTTCTTCTCTCCAGATGATGTAGCTCAAGGACCGCTCCAGCCGCTCTCGACTCTTCTGTCGGTCCGTGCGTGCCGTCAGCGACAGCCGCCGCGGTCTCTTGGTGAGACTCTGCAGCTCGTGCGACGCAGGCCTCCGGAATCGCAGCACGGCCGGCCGCACGCCGCTGTCCAGAATCTGCATGACCGCGTCAAACGGCACGACGGAGCGCCTGGTGCTGCGATCGTTGATGGAAATGAGGAAATCGCCTTCGCGGAGATTCCACATCCCGGGCAAAGAGTCATTGCCCTCGGCCACTTCAACACACGGATAACCCGTGATCTCGCACAACGTGAAGCCCACGGATCCGAGGCTGGAGCCGTACCAGAGCAGGATTTCGTATTGCAGATGGTCTTCGTCCAGCTCCTCCGGTATGGACAGCGAGTCGAGCGAGGACGCCGTCGACGCTGTGCGCTGCACCGAGGCGTTGGTGGATTGCCGCAGGTTGAGACGGTACCGTAGGAAGAGCTGGATCTTGCTGGCCGCTTCCTCCTGGACGAGGGTCTCGGCCAGCCACTTGTTGAATGACGCAGGCGCCGGCGCCACGGCCTTGAGGCAGTTGCCGCTGTCCTGCGGCTGCTCGCCACACAGCGGCAAGCGATCCACGTCCAGGTCCGCGGGCTGGTTATTGGTCGGAAGAGTTTCCAGGTCACACAACTGCAGAGCGTCGACACCCATTGCGATCTCGAGGCAATTGACAGCGGCAGCGAAGGCGGCGCTAGGACGCGACTTGAGTTATGAGAGACTAGCCAACGTCGGCTGTTCACAACCGGCTCCAACAGCAATTGATGAGACAAAATGGAAGACACGAGGGCTGGGGGCAACCGAGCAAAGCCTGCTGCTGCAGATGGCAGACGCCATGCCAGGTGGGGCAACGAGGCGGGATGCCCACCGACGAGCCTCGATTTTTCAACGGTCAATCTTTCTTGAGCCAATTCCGGTAACTGTCGAAGTCCATTGGGACGGAGCAGCTATGAAGAGGTCACTAAAGCTTGATAGATCGATACTGATCATGCCTTGCTGTCGACAACCAAGAGCTCCAAGTGCCGCCATGTGGCTCGACAGGAAACGCCAACGACCTCACGCACGCCAGGCTTTCAGCCAATTTAGCTCCACATGTTGCTGTCTTTTGGTAAAAATAGTTGCCGAACCAACTTCAAAAGCAGCAGCGAAATTTTGGATGCAAATTTAGCCGTACGATGCACCGTTCTCTAATGTGGAGCTGTCAAGGTTAGTTGTAGCGGGCGCTTGTGAAGTTCGGCGATGCTCAAGCGTGCTTTGCGACCGAAGGTTGCATCCAGCGAAAATAACCGAAGGCGAAAAGCAATGTCCTCGATTTGGTGGAAGTTACTACGTTCTTACGTGCTTTGGCATGCCCTTCCTGAATGCTTCGGGGTGTCTGCTCACGCGGGCACGCCAGTGCTCGAGTCCATTTTGATGAATCCCCCCTTGGTGCATCGCGTGCATTACGTACTTGCGGCCCAATTATACAAACGTTTCACTACTTGCCCAAAGCTCTTGCGTGCGGCATGAGATGACTGCGACGTTGGTTAGTATAAATGGTCTGCACCGCGCCATATATTTAGTTGGAACTCCCAGCTCGGAACCATATTTGTAGATTTCTTGTCCTGATGGGACCTCGCTATTAATGACATGTAGCTGAAGTGTCGAAATGACCAGCAGATCGTGGTTGGAACGGCAAATACTTAGTAAGTTTCAGTCGAGCTGGAGGTATCGAGCGCAAAATGAGCCTTCAGAAACCGTTAACATTCTCTAGGCAAGGATCCCGAGACCCTTTCGATGGGGATTCTTTCCTGCAGTTGCTTCGCCGGCCGCTAGGATTTTGTACCATATTATGCTAGCGAGACGTACCCCCAACATTCTCAGAGATGCCGTGAGTTCGACGCCTAGTTTGCTGCAATCAATAGAGATGCCACTGACTGCGAGCAACGGCAAGTGTGTGTGTCGGAAACTTGATGAATGAATTAGTTACCATATTATGGTAACCAATTTTAATTTTAATTAACCGTATAATATATTTTTATAAAATTGGTAAAAAAATGCCGAGATCGGAGCCCCACTTCAGTGCCACGTCACAGAGACAAACTAGTGTTATTGTGTCCGTCACGGTTCTCCCCTTAAGATATCCAAGCGGGGGGAGAAGCCAAGGCGGATCAAAAGCCCAAGAGCGAGTCCAGCGAACATGTTCCAGACCAAGTGCGTGCGCTGCTGCATCCGTGCCCCACAGCACTCTCTCATCTGCTGACTGATCCTGTCTGTCCACTGCTCATCCGCAGCACCGAGTATGACCGTGGCGTGAACACGTTCTCGCCTGAGGGGCGACTCTTCCAGGTGGAGTACGCCATCGAAGCCATCAAGGTGCGTCCGCAGACACGGCTCACTCACTGCCCGCACTGGATCATATTAAATGACTGTGCTTCGTTCTCGTGGCCGCTACGCAGATGGGCACCACAGCTATCGGCATCCGCACAAAGGAGGGCGTCGTGCTCGCTGTGGAGAAGCGTCTGACGTCGCCGCTGCTGGAGCCTGGCAGGTGAGAAGAGATACCAGCAATGCATTATTCTTATTGAGGGGGTGAAGCTATTGCCTGTTGTTGCATAGTCTAGCCAGTATTGCAAGGTGCTAATGTCCTTTGGTTATCGTGGTTTGATGCTAGCATTGAGAAGATCATGGAGGTGGACCGTCACGTCGGTGCCGCAATGAGCGGCATCACCGCCGACGCGCAGACGCTGATCGACCACGCACGCGTAGAGGCCACCAACCACTGGTTCTCCTACAACGAACCTGTGCGTGTGCAGGCGCTGACACAGTCCATCTGCGACCTGGCGTTGAGCTTCGGTGAGGGCTCGGACGAGAACAACCACAAGCAGAAGATGAGTCGTCCGTTCGGCGTGGCGTTGCTGCTCGCCGGCGTGGATGAGGCTGGCCCGCAGCTCTTCTTCTCGGAGCCTTCAGGCACGTACTGGCCCGTGAAGGCCCACGCAATTGGCTCTGGATCTGAAGGCGCACTGAACAACCTCAAGGACGCCTACACGGACGAGCTGACGTTGCAGGAGGCCGAGACACTCGCTATTGGCGCCCTCAAGCAGCACATGGAGGAGAAGCTCACTAGCATCAACGTGGAATTGGCTATTGTCACGCGCGAGAAGGGTTTCCACGTCTGCACTGCCGAGGAGCTGGAGATCGTGATCGGTCGCCTGTAGACGAGCATTCGCAAGGAAGCCCGTGAGTGGTGAAGAACCTAAAGTGCGCTACGCCTTCGGCTCTTCTTTGGCGTTTAACCAGAAATGAAGGCCGAGCGCGGCTCATTTGCATCCTTTTGGTGCTGTCGTTTATCCATTTCTGGTGGCGCTGTCTGCGATCCTAACTCCAGGCTAAAATAACAGCGCATGAGCTATATTTTTGTGTGCAGGCTCGGAGCTAGGCAGCTAAAGTGATGGAGGTGCTTGCTGTGAAGCTGTGCAACATGGATATGAAAGCATGTTCACTGAGGACGAGCAAGCAAGCCGATCCCTCGATGCCACGTCGTCAATACCCACCATCCCGTACAACACAAGTACAATGGCATGTGATACTTCAAGTGGCACTGGAAACTGTTCTACCGCAGATAGCGCGCCGGTCCAAGCTGGACTCCGGCCTCCGTTCATCGCTGGTGTTGTTGCGGACCGTTTCTTCGACACACATTGTGCCCTCCCAGATACAATTGAAGTTGTTGATCACATGAACCGCGGGCATGCCGCTAAAACCTGCCTATTCAACTCATTTATGCCCTGCTCAAGCGCTCGGCGCCTCCTTGACATCATCGTCGATCGAGTCGGAGCGCTCGCTGCCGGACCTGCTGCTGCCTGTTGCGCTGTGGCCTGCCGTGAAGCTGTGAAGTTTGGAGATGATCATGTCGAGAGCCACCGAGTTAACGCCGTGCGGGATAATGATGTCCGCCACGCGCTTCGATTGCTCCACGAACATCATGTGCATAGGGCGCACCGTCTTCATGTACTGGTCCATGACGGACTCGGCCGTGCGGCCGCGCTCCTCCATATCGCGGTGCATGCGGCGCACGAGGCGGATGTCCGCGGCCGTCTCGACGAAGATCTTGATGTCCATGAGGTCGGCGAGTGCCTGGTCGGCGAAAATAAGAATACCCTCCACGAGGATGACGCTGTTGGGCTTCATGGGGGTGGTGGCCTTGCAGCGCGAGTGCGTGCTAAAGTCGTACACGGGCACGTCCACGGTCTTGCCGGCGCGCAGCTGCTTGAGGTGCTTAACCATGAGGTCGGTCTCGAGCGAGTCCGGGTGGTCGAAGTTGTGCTTGGAGCGCTGCTCCATGGTGAGGTGGGCCAGGTCCTTGTAGTAGTAGTCGTGCGAGAGGTACGACACGCGGGCCGCACCGAACTCGGCCATGATGGCGCGCGAGAGCGTGGTCTTGCCCGAACCGGAACCGCCGCACACGCCCACCACGAGGATCTGGTTGCCCTCGTCGTTCAGCAGGTGGCTGGAGCGCTCCAAGCGGAAGCTGGCGCCGGGCTCCGTCGAGTTGTTGATGTACACGATGTCTTTGACCAGCTCCAGCTCGCTCTTGGTGGACACGAGCGGCTGCTGCAGCGCGAATTTCTGGCGCTTGCGGCGCTCCGAACGCGCGCGTGTGGCCGCCAGCGCCGCCACCAACGCCACGCACACCACCACCACCTCGAAGATGCCGGTCCTCACCATTGCAGTCTTGGAAGAAGGAAAGGGAGAGGGGTAAGCCCAGCAGCAGGCGAAAACCGCTGCGGGTGTGTGTCGTCGACAGCGCGAAAGCCGAAATGCCCAGTGCTGCAACGACGATACGGTCGCCTCTGGCCAGCGGCGCGTCTACAGCATTTTGACCAATCGTCGACTATGGGTTAATGACGCGCGGTTTCCATCACCCTCGTCTCCACCGGCGGTATGGGCTGCACGCAGATACTACATGCAACATGACTTGCCACGGCCAACTGCTTCAAGCAATGACACTTTCGCTCGGCATCTGACCAAGCTTTCCTTACAATTTCGCTAATAGCGTCTGCTGCCTGCTGGCCTATCCACGCATTCACTGACTGCCGGCGACCGAGTCGATGAGAATCGGGTAGCCCGAGTCCAGCGGGATGTTGGGGTCGCGCACGGCCTGGCAGATGGACGGGATGTCCGTCTGCAGGTCGAGAAAGTCCGACAGGAAGACAAGCAGCTGGAAGTCGCTGATGCGCTTGGCGTACGGCTCGTCGCGGTGCCTCTGCAGCTGAGCCTGGAGCGCCGCGCGGTTCCGGTACGCGCCCTCGCGATTGAGCTTGGGGAACTCGCAGCGCAGCGGCGACTCGTGCGGCACGACGGGCACCACACACAGGAAAAAGTTGTTGTCCACCTCGGTGGCGGGCTTGGCTTCCACGAGGGCCGTGAACGTGCCGCTGACCGCGCAGGTCTGTGGATTCTGCTCGTTTTCCACCAGCGCGCCGGCTGCGAACATCTCGACGCACTGGTCGCTGACCTGGAAGGCCTCGAACGATGCCTGGCCCTCCTTGTCCAGCGTCACCTTGAGCGTGAGGAACAACGACCCCTTGCCGCCTGCATCAGCCTGCAGTTGCGCCGCCAACAGGATCTCTCTTGCCGAGAAGTGGAAGTCGTCGTCTTCGCGCGGCGGGTGCGAGAACACCCAGCCCACCTTGTCGTAGCCCAATGCTTCAGCCACCGCGTCCACCTTGTCTGCGTTAGGGTCGTCCAGCACCTCGAAGCCGTACGGGTTGCCCTCCTGCGGGGGCTCATAGATAAAGTCCACAGTCACCTCCTTGGTCTCGGCGTCCACGGAGCCGTAGAGCCATCCGCAGCGCGACTGCTGGAAGGCGAACTGGCGCAGGTACGCCTGGAAGTCGTTGCAGCTCGCGCCATCCAGATGCACCCTAGCCACTTGCGGCTCCTTCTGCGCGCTGATCTTGAACTCGAACTGGGCATCCATGCGCATGAACTCGCTCAGCGTCCAGTACATCTTCATGTCTCGCAGGGACTTCATGCCTGGCCGGAACGCCTGCTTGTCGGCGCGGTCGTCGTACGCCACGCGCGTGAGCGTCCCGTCCGCGTTAATCTTGGTGTCCACGGCGCCGCCCGTACCCACCGTCTCTCCGGCGTAGTCCAAGAACAGCATGTCGCCGTGGCCCACGCGCAGCTCGCGCAGCGTCTGCGTGTCTGTGGTCTGCTGCGCGCCCTGCTGGTCCAGCGCCAGCTGCTGCTGCGCCGGAGCGATCGAGTGCTCCTCGAAGATCCAGCGCTTGACGTCCGCGATGGTGGACGACGGTGTCAGGTCCCCTACGCGCCATGTGCCGTTCTTGGAGCGCACACGGACGAGCATCTTGACGGGCTCGGCTTGACACTCGAGTTGCTTGTGCACTGCAGGTCGAGAAAGGGGATGTATCTTCACACGAAATCGTACTTAACGCCATTACGAGAGCACAAGACAACAAGTTGAAGTGCGTGGCAAGAATCCAAGGTACGATACCATGTTCAAATACAGAGGCCCTCTCCATCTCCTTCGCTCACTCCGCCCCTCTTTCTCTGCTTCGTCCCCCACTGCTCTTATCGTCAAGAAGGAGACGCAGACGAAGCCCAGCAGAGCAGCCTTGGCAACTGGAACTGAGTAGCGCCCACGAATCAGGAACTAATCTAACAGTCTAGTCTATCAAGTCGATGTAGTCGCTGGGTCGGTCGTGCAGCAAGGCGCCTTCTAGGTCGACCCGAACAAGCACGACCCACCCTATGTCAGCGCCTAGTCCGCCAGGATCGTCTTGATGTTGTCGTGCTTCTCACTGGGGCCGACATACTCCTTCCACGCCTCCTTCTGCGAGTGGGCCGTGAGGTGGTGCTCCAGAACCTGCATCATCATCTCCTTGTCGAACACCGAAGTCGGCGAGCCGTACGCTGCAGCCTGGAAGGCAATCACGAGCTTCGACAACTCACGACCGGAGAATCCGTCAATACGCGCGGCCAGGTCCTCAAAGTCTGAATCCTCGATGCCCTCCACGTAAATCTTCTTGGCGCGCGAATTCTTCGGTGCACGGATGTAGTCGTCGAAGTACTGCTTCAGCATGCGCACACGCTCATCGTAGCCCGGCAGGCGGAACTCCACCATCTCATCGATACGATCATTGATGGCCCAGTCGAACTGCTCCGGCTGGTTACTGGCGAACACGATCATGAACTTATCGCTGGCCTCACCCGTGCGGTACAGGAAAGCATTCAATGCGTTGCGCATGTCCTCGCTCATGACGGTGTTGCTACGCTTCTGCAGGAACGCATCAGCCTCGTCGACGAACAACAGTAGACCGCGACGGCTGTGCGACGCCCAGTCGAACAACTTGTGGATCTCCGTCACACCCTCGCGGCCCAGCGGGGCAACGTCACCACCCGTGAGGATGGCATACTCCAGACCGGAGTGACGGGCCAGAGCCTTGGCGAACAACGTCTTACCCGTACCGGGCGGGCCGTGCAGCAGCAAGTGGCGAAACGGCGCGCGGTTCTTCTTCGTGTTGAACGTGGACACGGCCACACTGCGCAGACGCTCATCCAGCTTGGGTTCAAGCACGACGCCCTCTAGGGCATCTGTCGCCTTCTGCAGACGCAGCGCGCGCTTGATGGACGGGACGGGGTTGGCCACCACCTGCGCAGCCGAGCGACGGGAGGTCTCGCGCACCAGGGAAGGCTTGCCCATGCGCGCTTCGATGTACTTTCCTGCAACACTGGTGGAGACCTTGGCAGTGTAGATACCAACGGCCAGAGCAGACAGAGAGACCACGGTAGCCGTGAGCTTCTCCTTGTCGTCGACAAAGGCCATGATGCCGGATCCGACGGTGTTACCGGCCAGCTTAATACCATCCATGACGGTCTCGCGGTACTCCTTGGCGCGCACACGGGCCTCCTCGAGGTGCAGGTCGTGGTTGAGACGCTCCTGCTTGATGCGGCCCTCGGTCTCAGCCGAAACCTTGGCCATCTCGGTCTTCATACGCAGCTCGGCCTCGTAGTCGAGCGTCTTGCGGCGCGAGGCTTCCTGACGGGCGAGAATCTCCTCCTGCTTCTTGAGCTCCTGCTCCTTCATGTACTTTTGCGCGGCCAGCTGGTCAGCGTACTGCTTCCGCTTAAGCTGGTCCTGATACTGCGCGCGCTGCTGGTGCTGGCGCGTCTCCTCCTCCAGCGTCTTGCGGCGCTCCTCGCCCTCCTTCTGCACGCGCACGATCTCGTACTGCTTGTAGAGCGCCTCGTTCTCCTTGATCTTGGCCTGGTTCTCCGTCTGCTTGGTGCGCTCCGTCTCCTTGGCAAGATTGAAGGCCTCCTTGGCGTGGCGCGAGTTCTCCAGCTCGCGGGCGGCCTTGGCGGCGCGCTCTAGGCCCGACGGGTCGAACGAGTAGCCATTGCTGCCGCCACCGCCGCCGCCGCCGCCATTGCTCTTGGGCTGCGACAGCGTGTTCTGCGCCGGCTCGGCCGGCTCGGGGGCAGGTGCACTGCGCTTGGAGCCTCCGCCGAATCCGCTAAACATGATGCTAAGAGGGGGAGGGGCTTGTAAGTAGCTCAAGCTTGGGGTTGCCTTAGCAGATCCTGCGGCCGAGGTCAAAGGGGAAATGGACTGGCTGGGGCAAGCTGATACCCGTACTTAAGCGGACGGACCATCACTCCGCATGTTATTGGGTGTGCCACACACGCAATCAAGGCAACATCAGTCGCGAAGCATGGACAAGCTGCGGCGGCTCGTGGACAGCGCGGCCGACGCCGTGCAGGACAAGCTCAAGGTGCGCGCAGTCCGATGTCGCATGCCACTCGACTAGATTTTTTATGCTGTGTGTCTGTATTGCGCCTCAGAGCGGCGAGAAGCGGCTGCGTCGAGCCGCGAGCGACGCCGGCGCGCGGACGCAACAGGCGGCGGCTGATGCAACGGTCGAGGCCAAGCGCCGGCTGCAGCGCAAGGCAGAGGAGACCAAAGGCGCCGCCAGACACAAGGCCGAGAGCATGCAGAAGGCGGCCAGAAACAAGGTGGAGGAGGCGCGCGCGGCGGCGGCCACCAAGGCCCGCGGCATCGGCAACAACGTGCTGCACAACTTGCGCAACAACCAGGAGAACGCCACGCGCCAACTGCGCGAGAATGCCAAGATGCTGCAGCGCTCGGCCAGCGACTCTGTCGACGACCTGAAGAAGCGCGCGCAGCAGAGCGTCACCGAGGCCACCAGCGCTGCTCAGGAGCGCGTCCGATCCTCAGTGTCGGAGGGCGCCGACAGGCTGAAGAGGACGTCGTCGTCGGTGGTGGAATCGATTGACCCGCGTGCAAGCACGCGCAGGGTGCGCAACAAGTTGCTTATGCTGGGATTTATCGGTGTCTTCCTGTACGGGTTTGGGTCAGCCATGCCTCATGCCATGGCAAAGTACGCGCTGGAGAGAGCCAAGATTGAGGGGGAGGCAGCAGTGCAGGCGGAAGGAGCAGCTGCGGCTGCGGCGAAGAAGTGAAACAAATGATCAAAGCGGAACGAAGCAAACGGGTTAGCTAAGCGAAATGAACCAGCTACGCCTTCTCGTCCGGCCGGTACTTTTGCGTCGGGTGCTTGCTGGCCTCGTACAGCAGCAACCAGCGCGGCTTCTTATTCGGATCAACCTTCTTCACGCGCGACTTGCGGCGCTTCTGGGCTTCCACCTTAGCGTTCAGCCATGCCAGGTAATCATCTTTTACCTGCGTTCGCCACTTGATGTACTCCTCTTCGTTGAACGGGCCAGTAGCCATCTCTGCTGGGTCGTCGCTACTGGAGTTGAATGTGACGGTGGAGCCACTTCCTTGTCTGCCGAAGTTCAAACTCATGCTGGAACCATTTGTGGACGATCCGAGCAAGCGCCCACTGGGACTTACACCGAAGTACATGCTGCCATTGGAGTCATCTTTCGACAGGAGGTGTTTGCTAGATGCAAGGAAGAAGTTCTGGAGAGAAACAGTGCGTCAGTTGATGATGAAAGTACAGCGATGTATGCGGCAACGTGGCGAACTTACTCGTGAGGAAATACCTCCGAAGCGATTCGCCGCCATGAATATTTGTCGTTGATGCTGCCACAAGAGAACGGTGTGTGGTGTGTAAGGAATGGATTGCGTGTGGAAAGGATACTTTATGCCTCACCAGTTCCAAGTCGGTCGGTTCTTCTGAAAGGGTCAGTGGTCGAATCGGTCTCTGATCGTATGTCACTTGCACATAAGCAGAGTGGAGGAGTGGAGGAGACATGGAGTTTTCGTACCGAATTGCGGCGTTTCCAGATGGGCTCGTCTTCCTCTGTTTCCGTGTGTGTATCATCGTCGCGAGCCGAGTCCACGTGACAGTCAATGAGATGCGCATACTCGTCATCGTCAAACTGGTCATTTGGCGACTCAAGCAATTTCTCTGTAATCTGTGGGTGGGTGGATACATGGATTAGACATCGAATCGGTGGTATCGAGCAGTAGCAGAACTCACCGCTTCTAAGTCAACGTAGCTGATAGCGCGAGGCAAGCAAAGAAATGCGCTGAGAGTCCGTGCCAACTTCATTGCTGCGGTTCCGAGAAGACTAGATTGACCCTCACCCATGCTGGAGCTGCTACCAAGACTTGAAAGCTTACTGGAAGAGGCTCCGCGTTTCGGCGGCCCCATAGTGGAAAAACTGCCTACGCTTAGTTCCTCCGACACGACGTCGTCGGCTTCGTCGCTGTCATCGTCCTCGCTGTCTGACGGGATAGTGCCCGCCGTATTATTGGCGATCTTTAGCATCGCCAACGTACGCGTCTTGCGCAAAAGGTTCTCAATGTGGTCATCCAACGTCAGCTGGTCGTCGCTCACGCACTTGCCTTTTTCTTTGCTAGACTGTCGGCGTTGTCGCAGCTGGGCCTCGTCGCTCGAGTCTTTGTCGCTGTTTTCCTCGTCATCACCCAAGTCTTCTTCATCGTCAGAATCGAAGCGCAGCATCTTCTTGTCATCGTTCTTCAGGGCCGGGTGGTACCCTGGTGGATCAAGTACCGCAAATAGAGGAACCGTCAGGTACAGCTTTTTATCAGTTGAGGCAAACCCGCAGCTTTCAACTCGTCGTACGATATCGGAACCCGTTGACCTGCTCGAGTGCTTTTGCCACTCGCTCGTGCTGTGGATCAGCGAGACCATCGAAGCCGCCGTCGTTCATGCTGTAGGTCCAGCCAAAATGGTTTCAGCAGCAGAAACTCTCGATTTCGATCTGGTCAAACACTTGCTTGCCGACGCACCAAAAATATCGTTCTGGCGTGCAACGTGAATGAAACAGTCAACTACTTGATTGGATTGGCTGATTGAGGGCGTACTCGAGTTGCACGCCTCACTTGTTGCAGTGACTGCAATGTTGCAGCATCCAATGACTGGAAGGAGCCGCCGTTGTCTGTGTTGATGGTGGTGGCATGAGCTGATGCTGGGCGAGTTTTGGTGGAAATTGCTGAATTGTGTCTTGAGGTCCGACCTTCGTGACAATCGGCTTCCAAGTCATCCTCATACTCTGGAGGCTCAGCAGCACCAACTCCGGAAGGAACCGACACGGAGCTCCGTAGACGGGCTACGGCCCCGAGTGTGGCAAGGGCCGAGTTGCTCTGAAGTGACTTTCGAAAGCGCTCCTCCAGGAATTCATTGCGCTTCTGCAGCTGCTTCACTTCTTGGGGTGCGGTGCTAAAACCTACCTTTCGAGTCTCTGCCGAGGAGCGCGGTTGCTGTCGGTTCATTGCAGTACTCTGCAGCGTGCTGTGTTTTTTAGCTCGGTCTAAGTCGACACGTAGCTGGTCGCGCTCCCGCACGAGGTTTTGCTTTTCTTCCCGCAAAACCCGCGTTTTCTGCTTGTGCAGTTGCTCGGAGGCCATCATACGTCGAATCTGCAGTTTCAGCGCGTCGGACTCGCGTTCCACGCGTGCTGCTTCTGAGCGATAGTATTCTACCACGTATGGGTGCTCACCGTGTGCAGATGTAGCTGACACACCATTATCAGCCGCATCAGTGGTTCCAGCTCCAGGTAATCGTTGGGGTAGCTGGGGCGAGTGAGTTTGCTGCGGAGCTGAAAGTTGCCTTGTGCTTGCAGTTCGTGCAAACTTGGATGGAGAATAATGCGCTGGCTGTTTTTGCTTTTGAACAGCATTAAACAGCTTTGCGTATTCGTCCCTCATCTTCTGCACTTCGACCTCGCGCTCTTTAAGAGCTCCTTTCGTGCGCAACAAGTCAGCCTCGCTCTCTGCCAGTCGTCTCTTGAGGTCGTCCGCAAGCTCGCGCAGGTGGCGCACCTCCTTTTCGAGTCGCGAGTACATTTGCAGCTGTGTGCTTTGACGCAAGCCTGTTAATTGTTGCTGCAGCCGCTGTACTTCGCGCTTACGCTCTTCGTTCTCTGCCTCTGTTTGTGCCATCTTGACTTCATACTTGCGCAGGGCACGCCGCAGCGTCTGGTTTTCAGCCGGTGTTCCGAAGAATTCACCATTTGTGTGCGATGGTGACGTCCCTGAGCCTGGTCCTGTTGTGGACGCAATTGTTGAACCGTTATTGCTCGCGTCAGGAGGACCCCCTGAAGTTGCTCCTGGAGTTCGGGAGCCATCAAGAGCCTTGTGGGTTTGTGCGGGTTTGATCGGTGCATCTCGAGCCTCCGTGAGTGCTTCGATTTCGTGCCGTTGTTTGGCTACGAGTTGCTGTGCTGCCTGCTCTCGAGACCGCTCTCCCTGAACTTGAGCATTCAGCTTTTCAAGCAAGGTTTGGTGCTGGCGTCGCGAGCGAGTCTGATCTACTTCGTGCTGGTCGAGCTGGTGGATCAAGGAGTTCTGCTGCTCTTTCAATTGCTTGCAAGTACGTTCAAGCTGCTGGAACTTCTCTCGGGTGCTCTGCTCCTTCTGCTGGTTGTCCAGGTTCTCTGCGAAAGATCGGCGCTCGGCAGCAGCTTGCTGGGCCTCCCGCTCGGCAAACTGCAGGCGCAGGTGCGTTCGTAACGCGTTCAGCAACGAGATTGGATCACCCTCGGCCTTCTTGAGAAACTGCTCTTTGCGCTTTCCTCGTGCGAAAGAGGACTCGCTGTCGATGGACGGCGCCGCACTATCAGCTCCGTTGTTTTCACTCCGGTCCATGACCTCCATGAAGAAGTCAACAAGCGCTGCCTCGAGGCGTTGGAGTCGCTTCACTTTAACTTGGGCTGTGTTCAATCGCTCCATCAAATGCTTAGCCTGCACCAGTGACAGTCAACGTCGGCCGAATGTTAGCTGAGAAGGATCCTCGTCTACATGTAGTGGAAATACAGAGCTGCGATTGCGAGTAGCTGACCTCTCCGAGGCCAGAATGGAGGCTGCCACCATTGGTGTTGATACTGCTACTACTCGGGATAGAATCGTGTCGCTCTGGAGAATCGATGGCCACCTCAACGAGAGGTGAATCGAGAGACCGCATTTTTCCACAAGGAAGACGGAGGACGGTGAGAACCAAACGAAAGCCGGACTGATCAGCATCTGAAGCAGAAAAGGAATGCAACGTTTCTCGGATAATTATAGTGGGGCCTGCTAATTGCCATCTACATCATGAGGCGGGAAAAGAAGATTAGGAAACTTGCGCGAGATGGCATGGAACTCGTCTAAGCTCACGTGGCCATCACCGTCGTCATCAGCTTGGCGTAGAATTGTTTGTGCTTTTTTGCGCACTTGATCGTCCGTCGTGGCCAAATAGTTGGCACGAAGGATATTCACAAGTTCGTCTTCCGTGATGAAACCATTGTGATCATCGTCGAAGATCTCGAAGCAGAAGCGTACACGCTGCGTGCGGTCGACGCCACCGACAAAATTCACCGCGGCGAGAAGTATCTCACGCAGGTCTGCACCGGAGTCGCTTTGGTTGTCCGGGGTAAACAGTGCAAACAGGCGCCGATACTCGCCCGTGGGTTCCACCTCGAAGAGTGAGCAGAAGTCCTCGAAGTCCAGGGCATCGTGCTGCATTTGGTGAAATTTTTTGGCAACACGCTCCAGCATCTCCAGACTGGGCCGAGTGTCCTCGACGAACCGCCGCATGAGCTTCGACTTCTCCTGCTTGATTTCGTGCTGCCGCTGCTTGTCTTCGACCGTTAGAACCGGTCCACTCACTGGCACCGGCTCCTCCGGCTCGGCCTCCGCCATCGCTGTAGCAAACTCTGGTCCTCCGGGGTCGGGATGTATTGCCATACGCCGGAACTCGTCGAAGCTTACCTGTCCGTCACCATCCGTATCACAAAGCCGCACCATTTCGTCGACCTCCGCATCAGTGATGAGCTCACCCATGCAGATCAGGAGATGTCGTAACTCTGCTGCGCCGATGAACGAATTCTTGTCCACATCAAGGAACCGAAACGCGCCCAAAAGCTCTTCTTCGGAAAACTCGCTCGTGTTCTCGGCGACGCGTTTTGCAGGTCTAGTGAGAGCGTGAGCTTTGGCAGCCATCGCCGCATCCTGTCCACCATCAGGCTCAGAAGCCGATGGGGTCATCCCTGCTGTTTCCTTTGTTCGACGCTCCTTCTCGGTGAAGCGGTCCATGCCGACCTGGTGTTGTGGGTAGGCCACGCCCGCAGGGCCTTCAAAGCTCATTTCAAGGTGCAACATGCCAGCGGGGTCCTTGCTCCCGAATCGACCTTTGACCCACAGCTTGAGCCAGTCGTCAGCATAGCCATAGCGGAAAATTGGCAGCAGAGAGAGTGACGCTGCACCGATGAGATCATCGGCGCCGACGGAATCTTCATCCCAGACCTCTACCTGCAAGTTGTACTGGTCTACGACGTCGAAGCGGAAGATCTCGCCTCCCCATTCCGGTTCACCGCCGCCGTCCATGTCTGTCTTGGTCTTCTTGACCATTTGGACTGCTCGACCGTCCAGGGTGAGTTTCACGTAAGGGTCTTGCCGTCCGATTGCGTCTACGCTGCGTAGCTGTTTCGCGGCATGGCAGGTCACAGTGAGCTCTCCTGCTGGTAAGAACTCGATCCGTGTCAAGACTTCGCCGGCCGGGCTTCCTTTATTACGCAGCTGAATCGCGTGCTCCTGTGCACCGCCGTGTGCCATGAAATGCAGCACCGAGAAATTGGCGTCTCCGATGAGGTCGTCGCTGCCAATGTCTTGGTCGAATACGCGGAGCGTCATTTGCTGCGTCCAGAGATCGTCTCCGAACCAGAAGAGCAGCTCTTCCTCTCCAAAATAGGGGTTGCGTCCGCCACGCTCGACGGTCTTGCCGCGCTTGGTGAACTTGCCGATGGAGAGCTGGCAATACGGGTCTTGCTTTCCAATGAGCTCCATGCTCTTGAGGTTCCGACCTTCCATCAGGACGATGGACAGCATTCCAACTCGCACTTGTTCCAGCTTCACCTCGATCTCGATCTCGCCACAAGGTGCACCCGGCGTGGCTGGCAACGAGAGAGAAAGGACCTCACGGTGCGGCTCGCCATCGAAGAAGCGGAGCGCCGAGAACATGACTTCTCCCAGCAACTCGTCCGAGAGCAGGTTCTCGTCGAAGACCTCGATCTTGATCGGTAGGTCCCCATCGGTCACGAGCGCGACGGGGTCCGTGAGGTCAAACGACACGACTTCTTCGAGGAAGATGACGGGTGTTCCGCTCTTTTTTAGTGTCTTGCTGCGCTTCTCCAGCGCGGACAACGGATTCGTGCCCACCGCCAATTTCACGTACGGGTCGGCACTGAATCGTTTCGTGTCCGCCGGTCCGCCTTTGCGTCGGAGCTCGCGCGCCTCCAGCAACGTGAAACTGAGGCGACCGCGGCGCAAAAGCTTTTGGATGGCGGCAAGACTGGCAGCAGCTTCAGTGGCGCTGTCCCTTTCAGACTCGCTGTGAACTGGTAGTGGGGGTGGTGCGTCTTTCGGTGGCTGTGGCGCTGGGTCCTTCGGTGCTCCCGGTGGCGCTCCTCGCGGCGGCGCAGGGACGCCCGGTTGTCCTTGGGGACGACTCGGAGGTGGATTACTTGGCGGGCCTGGAGCAGGTGGACGACTCGGCGGACGTGGAGGAGGACGACTTGGTATGCCTGGTGCACCCCGTGGTGGCGGCGGAGCCCGTGGTGGGGGGGGGACCCCATTGAGGCTAGCATTTCCTGGAGCTGCTACTGTTTGTGGCGGTTGCGGCACCTGCGGTCTTGGTGGCGGTGGAGCTCTCGGTGGTGGGGGAGGAGGTGGCATCGTCGAACGTCGAACTCAACTCACGAGCGTATCTTGCACTTGGTGACCGTTTGATGTAGGCGACGTCTACCGGTCTGGTCTTGGAATAAATGCTGGTGCGAGCAAAAATACATGCTTCGGAGAGGTCCAAAGTCGCTACCAGTTCTTCTCCACGGGATTTACGTCGAAGCCTCCGGTGAGTCTCGAGGGCAACACTCAAGAAAATGACAGGCAGCTTGTTCACAGCACTGCCATTGTCGTCGCCAGCGCCCGTGCGGCCGGTAGCTCCAAACTGCGCGGTCGACTCGTTTTCGGAGTTCTCGCCTCGCACTGTCAATTGTGCCAGCTTTTCGCCCACGTCTGCAGCCTCGGGGCCTCGTTCGGTTCGCCCGAAGGAAGAAGACGAGGAACTTTTCCGTGACCTCTTCGCACGAGAAAATGGTGCAGCGGCGGGTGAAGAACCGTCTACGGGGGGCAAACTAGCCTGGTCTGCTGCACCGACGTTCATACCCCAGAAGCCTGTCATGCAACGAGCGCCTTCATCGACTGGAAGTTCTATTCCGCGGCAACACCTTGCTCCTATGAAGCCTGCCCCACCGCAACCTGTGCTGTCGGCACCATTCATCCCCCGGTTGAAGCTTGAAGAACTGGTGAATGCTCGTCCTGATGATGACGACGACGACGACGTAGACGACAATAACGACTCAGTGAGAACGTCTCGACCAAGTTCAGAGCTGGAGCAAGTGATGGAGGAAGACGAGAGCTACTTCGACGATGGACCAAGCGAAGGTGGTGACAGCAAGGCTGCCCCGAGAAATGCCCAGGCCTCGACTTGCCATCGAGGGTTTTATAGTAGTTTGGGTTTCGCAAACAACAATCAAAGGCCCAGCAACAACGACAGCCTGGATCAAGAAACGCTGCGATTTCTGGAAAGGCTAGATCTAAAAGCTCTGCTGCACACGCCACGGCCAGACTTACTGAGCTTCTATCCGAGTATGGCGCCAACGCCAACTCCAAGAAGCATGACAACCAGCCCGCACGCAAAGGTTCCAGGTGTTCCTGCAAAACCGGCGGAGGATTTTCCCGTGGAGAAACCCGAGAAGGACCAAATTGGCATGTCTACAGAAAAGGGTGGCTGGCTTCATGGGGAGCCCTTAAAAGTACCCAGAGTGGACGGTGTTGCCTCTCGGCTTGCGTACATGGAGAGCACGTATGGTACGGCACCAATCGTGCGAAAGACACGACGTGAAACCATCGACCGACTCGCGAATCCATTTTCCGGTCATACCTCGACGCTGCAGGCTCTATCGCCTAAGCAGCGAGAAAAGCGGGAGGCAGCATGTACTAGCCGGGTCCCGTTCAGTCCTATCTCCGCTGCTATAGCTGTTAGCTGCAGCCGCGATATCACGACGAAGAAAGCGAAGACCCCAGCAACGCTTCTCGGTGGAGTAAGTAAGCGAATCGGAGACCGTGACATCCCAGCAGCAGCTAAGCGCAAAGCTACCAAGAGACAAGACACTCTCGTCCACAAGCGTCGGTCGAGCGGTTCTACAATCCCTCACGTTGGAGGTCAAGGCCCAACGGTCAACGGTCTTACTAAGCGGAAAAGTAAGACTACATTGGGTTCTCGCTCGCTTGTTACACGAAAGGAAGCGTTGAAGAAGAAACTACGCAGCCGATCAGGTTCAACAAAACTTGGCGGGGGCCGACAGATCGGAGGCTCTACCTTTTTGACGCAGCGTGATGACGAGGACGGTGTCGAGTTGATAGAAGATTTCCTTGCTCGAAATCGTGGGGCGACACAGGCCACTTTGACGTTCCGTTCTAGCACCAAGGCCCCCCCACACCACGACATTCCTGCTCTACCAACAAGAAACCCTTCAACATCCAGATCTCGACCCCGGCCTCCCCAAATGCACACAGGAGCTTCTTTTGCCAGAGTATCAGGTGCCAGCAAGAACACACACAGGGGGCGAGGTGCTCGAACTTCTCGGGGGCTCGAGTCTTTGGGAAATTTAACCGACCGCAAGACCGAAAGACCTCGAGCTCCAATGATTTCAACTCGTAATGGATCTAACCACGAACCCGTCGAGTTGTTGTTTCAACAGCCAAGACGCCCCCAAGCACTGCAAACAGCTTCAATTACTGGCCATAGTGCTGCGAGCGCAGGAAGCCTGACTGGAAGACCAACTACCCCATGTGGTCTATCGAATCCTCTACGCAGATTGAAAGTGCATCCTGCCATGCCAACGTTTCTTCCTCGTGCACCAAAAACTCCGCCATCGGCGTCCGCCACACTTCTGATGGGCTTGACACCGCTTTGCTCCCTCTCTGGAGCCACAGCTAGCGACGTAAAGAGTGCTCGTCGTGGAACGGATAAGATTTTGCCGAGGAAGTCAACTGGGAGCTCATCGAGAGGTACCACGGAAAATTCGTTTGAAGCCCCGACCAAACTTTCGGAGCATCGCAAAAGAACTTCTCAATTGAACGGCGGAGAGAAAGCTCCAATACCTCGCCAGACGTTTGCAGTCCGACGCTCCACCTCAAGAGTATGACCTGCCCAGATGGTCACACCCGTTGTAGCCGAAAAGATAGTTCAGCCTCCGGTGGTTTCGTGCCAAGATCATCGAATAGGCTTTCCACGTTTTAGTGGAATTTATCCAGACTTTTGACGACCGCATTTCAATATGGAGCCTGGACTCGCAACGAGTGACCAAGCAGCATGGGAAGGCCCGACTGTCGTGTGTCGCGACTGCCGTGCGCAGCTATCCGTCGAGGAAAGCGAGGAGCACGACTGCTCAACCGCCGCTCCGTCTCCGACCAAGCTCATGTTCCTGAAGACTGCTGCCAAAGCGAGCTCTTTCATGGACGCAGTGCTGGACAAAGTACCCGTCAAAAAGATGGCTGAAGAAAATGCCCCCGCTGGTAAACTGGACCAAGCTCCACCACCTCACCATCTAGACCGCGCCAACCCCACTTCGCAACTACCAGAAGTCGCAGAGAAGCAACAGCAAGCCTCTGTGTTGCAGCGCTCCGCATCGGAGACTCGAGCTCCCTCAGTGCCGTCAGTCAAGTCTCTGAGCATCAATGAACCGCGTCGCTGGACTGCTGTTGGGTCTCCTGCGGTACACAGCGCGTTGCTCCAGTGCAATGTGCGCGATGTGCGTGTCGCCCCCAACCGAGTCGCGGTGTACTCACTTGCGACGCGAGTACCGTCACTAGCGGCGTCCGAGATCACTGTCGAGCGGCGGTTCCGGGAGTTTTACGTGTTCGCGCTGCACGTTTGTGCGATGTTCCCGTCTTCTGGACTGTGGAAGCTGCTACCCCCCAAGACATACTGTGCTCTACGACATCACAGCACGCTTACCGACGGGTTTCTCCACCGTCGGAGAAGTGGACTAGAGGAATTCCTCCACTGTGCGCTCGAGAAGATGGTGCTAGGTGGAGAAGCTCAAGGAACCATCGCCCAATGGTATTTATTGCGTTTGTTCCTCAACCTCCCACCGGCGCCGGCGGCTGCAGCACCATCCAAAGACAGAAGTCTCACTGCTGCGCTCTACGAGTTGAAGAAGCACGCTCGTCAATACAGCGGGTGGACTGTGAATCGCAAACCGGGGCCTTGCGACACAGTGTTCGAGAAGGTGGCTGACAGCTTCCCCATGGTCAAGCGTGTCGCGACTTGCCATTTCCCCGCTCGTGCCGTGTTTGACATGGTGATGAATCGAAGCGTCGATGACGAAATGCCAGGAAACGGAGCAGGAGTTTTGTGGGCCCCGTTCGTTGAAAGTGAAGAAGTTCTCAGTCGCGAAAATGAGCACGAGTGGACGGTCCGGACCGTCTTCAAGGGGAGCAGTTGGGGTCGGGGCAAACTGCAAATGATCTCGCGGAAGACGTGGAGGTGTGTAGGGGGTGTATCCACCACAGTACGTACTAATCGATGCTCCTTTGCTAACTAGGTTGTGGTGTTACGTGTAGGGTGGACGAGAGCGGCACTATTGCTATCGTTATGATACCAGCCGATGCCGCAGCTTGGGATGACCCACGAGTTGTCGGATCAAGCGACGACCCTCGGGTTGACTGCATTGTTGGAGGCTGGTTGATCACTCCGACTCCGTGGGAGGGCTCGTGCAGCGTCACATGGCTCATGCAAGTCAATTTCGGGCAGTGCGACCCTCGTGCCGAGTTCACGGGCAACCAAAGTCTCCTCACGTCATTCCAGGATCGAAGGTGCCTCCACGCGTGGGCGGATGAAATCGACCATTTGGTCAAAACCCTTGAAGGAATGTACGATGCAGAACTCTACCGCAACGTGGGCCCTTTGACCACAGGAGGGAAACGAGGAGCTGCAAAGTCCTCACGCTAAACCTAAAATGTTGCTACCGCACTTTTGTTCTTCAAGTGCTGCAGTTTAATATTCAGGAGCGTGCTACGTGCTACGTGCCCCCCTTTGACTGAAACACACACACACTGCTTCAGTGGTTTAGTAAGATTTCTTGAATCAGTAAGGTTGCTGTGGATACAATCGATTGAAATCGAAGGCCGTGTTCGTTGAGCAGATAATACGTATTATCTGCCACAAAATGCGTATTATGTTCAACGAACACGTTGTCTCTCAATGCGCATTATCCCCACATAATATGCGTTTTCTCAGAATAGCCCTTTCGGTCTTCTGAGGGAGCCGAACTGATACTTGTGTGGTGAGCACCGCGCGACCATTCGACAAAGAGCCGAGCAGCAGGAAGATCGCAAGTTCGAACAGCAGAGCCGCAGGGAGATTGCAAGCGATGAAGTTTGCGTGGGTCTGACGGGCTCAGTGATCTGGGCGTCGCAGATCTCAACCAAGGAGTCAAACACGTGATGATTAACCCGATAGTTATCGCGGAAAACCTTCGCGTGGCGGTTGCAGTAGGTTTGGTTGAACGGGCGGTCGGCTTCTGCTAATGCCGCTGGCAGACGTGGGACGCGCGCGCACGAATCCGGGATGCCGTTAGCAGCGAGCTGTCTTAGCTTGGTGAACATAACGTAGAGCATGCGCACGCTTGCCATGGCGTCGGCTTCGTCGTCGCTAGCGTCGGCCATCTCGTTCAATGCGACCCTTCGAGCTCAAAACGTTTTCTCAACGAACATGCTCCAACTGAACTGACTCGGTGTCAGAAGCGTATTTAGCCGTTCAGTATGCATTTATGATAATATGCATCATCAGCGAACACGGCCTAAACAACTACGACAGCAGTTAGATCCCCGGCGAAAGAATACCTATTGGTTAATTTTGCTGCCGAGCGGAACGAAGGCGGCGCCCATTCGCTAAAAATACCGCGCGGACCCGAAGGGCTCCCCGGAGCCGAAGGCGGAGGCATCAACCTGTATGCGTCGCGAGCCTAAGCGACCGTCGCACCATCAACAAACCATGCCCCCACCGCTGCGTAGCGGCGGCGATCGCTACCTGTATGCGTCGCGAGCTATAGCGAGCGTCGCCCACCAACAAACCATGCCCGCGTGTGCATGTTAGTTAGCGTCCACCGAACACACCCAGATAGTCCGAGGCTCTCGGGGCTGTTTAGGGGGAAACGTAGTTCCAGCGGGGTCATCCTGTTGGGGGGTCGTCGTGCTTTAGGCGTTTCTAAACTTAAATAAAAACAAATGGCTAAAGAGTTTTGGATCTCCCGTATACGCAATTTGACAATATATTGGTAAAACAACTACCGCTAAAATCCTATTGATCGAACCGAACTGGAGGGGGTTACATATTGGGGTTACTCTGGGTGGACCACAACGTACGTATCCGACTGGCCAAAAAGTTGTCGAGCCGGCCCCGACGACGACGATCTGCGATTACTACGACCTGGCTCGAGTTAGTACAGGCCCGTTGCAATAGATTTATGTAGACAACGACCCGGTATTAAGTATTACGTACATTTGGCAATGTTTCATACGGACTACGACGACGATATACATGTACTACGTGCCAGTTGAACTTTTGCCTAACGTCGACGACGATATACGTCTACTACGCGCAACGTTTGCCCAATGAGGACGACCTGCCCCAAGTTACATGCTCACGGCAACGTTTCTTCCGGACGACGACGACGATATATTACGTGCCTGTTGAGTGTCGGTCATCTCGAAGCGAGTCTTGAGGTGCTTCTTCGTGCGTGCGATCAGCTCGGGTGAACTTCCGGTAATCAGCACGTCGTCCACGTATACCAGCACGAGCACGCAGTGACCATCGGCAACCTTGATGTAGAGGCACGGGTCGAAAGCCGACACATGAAAGTCGATAGAGCACATGAACTCGTCGAAAGTCTCGTTCCACACGCGCGAAGCTTGCTTGAGACCGTAGATCGCCTTCACCAATTCCAGGCAGTCCAAGCACTTTGGAAATAATGTTGAACCGAGTGAGGGCCAAGCTCACGTGCAGGTGGTGGTTCCGGATCCGGTTGCGACTGCAACTCGTCAAGATAGCTCGGGCGAATGGTTGAGGGATTTCTTCCGCAAAGAAGTTCAGCTTCACTTGTTGCCACTTGCTGCATCGTTGGAAGAATTTGTTGAACAACCACTGCCTGTGAAGATCCCCATGGAGAGTTCGGTGCTGTCCGCTTGGTCCATGTTTCTTGAGAAGAATGGCCAAGACAAATTGTTTACGACTGACGATGCGGCTCCATGCAAGGAGATCGAAAGGAAGATAGAAAATATGCTGCATCTGCTGCGAAGTGGAGACACTGAGAATTCCTTCATTTGGTTTTGGGATACAATGATTCGAGCCTTGCTCGATTTCATGGTTGTACCCGCACGCTTCAACCGGGATTCAAGCAAGAGCTCTTCGACCAAAAGGAAATGTCCTGATTTCTTGTTTCTGTTGGATGATGTTTGCGTCTTTCGTGGTGGGGAGAAAGAACCTGGCGTCGACGTTAAAGTGCCCCCTGAAGAGCTCTGTGGGTATCTGGCGTGGATATATGGAGCAGTGCCATACGTGTTTGCCTATGCTGCGTCGGGCTACAAGATCGACTTGTTTGTTCTAGTTCGCAACACAGGCAATTTGACCAAAGCCACGAGCGTCCGCATCGCAAGTTTCTATTTGGAGCGTGGATCAGATCGCTTTCGCTTTGTGCTCGCGCTTTTGAACTGGTCACTATTATTTACTGCTATTACAGAAGCTTGTTCAGATTCTGCTAAGGGTGAATATCAGGTCTTCAAACGTTCCGGCGGTATTGTAGTGCGACTGTACCCGACGTTCGTTGAGAAGATTTTCCGGAATGCCGCAAGTCTTGAGCATCTGGCGCTTATCTACAGGGTGTTGAAGGCTGCAGAAGTACCCAATGTCGATCGCGTCAAGCAGATGAAGCTGGATGATAAGATGATAGTGCTTGAACCTCGTGGGATTTTGGACAAACCATGCAACCTGTTGGATTTGTTTGTTGCCCCACGGAACGTTGTTGAGGCTGTCGTAGTCCTCCATCGTGAGTCGTGGATCCATAGAGACATCCGTTGGTCCAATGTGATCAAGCGACACGATTATGATACATGGTTTTTGATTAATTTTGCTGATGCAGCTAGAAATCCGCACACCTATCCTATTATAATAGTGGCGAGCACTTAAGCAAAAAAGAACATGCTCCAGAAATTTTTGCGGAAGGTGGTACTCCCACCACTGCTGTTGTTGACATATAGGCCGTAGGACACCTGGTGGAGAAAAGTGGTGTGGAATGGGACGATCTCGGTGAAAGAACGGCATTTTTGATGCGGTTAATGCAGGAAGATCCAACATATCGGCCAACCGCAGACAAAGCCTTACGCGATCTGATGGAGCTTGAAGCAGCAGCAAAGCACGAAGAGGAAGCTGTGCGCGAGTTGCAGGGTGATCAGTGTCGAAACACGCGTCAGAGTCGAACGCAGTCTCGTAAGCGAACACACCCATGATCTTGCAGTGCGAATGTTTTTTTTTTTGCAATGCTCCTTTAAAACTAAACGGTCGCTCAGGTCCTGTACCGCCAGCCGACGCTGTAGACTCTCGAACACGCGCTCACGCTCGCCGCTGCGATGGCATAACGACTGTGCTTTAGTGAACAACTGTGCCACGGATTGTCCAGCATTTGCAGAGAAATCGCGGGAATTGCTAACAGAATACCTGCTCGTACAACCCAGTATTGACGATCACACCGGCAACTGGATGGTTCCTATCGATTTGGAGAAACGCTGCTACTAAAAGGAGACGGTGGTGGTGATCCGACAATGCAGATCGTTGCATACTACACCAATAATTTGCCAGTCGTGATCGACCATCAATTCCCATGTTTCTTGGTGGATAGTTGTGAACCATTCATGAGTGTTTGGAATTGTAAACACGGTCGATGAAGATGCGATTTGCGAGCATCTGACAAACGCGTGCTACAAGCTCAGTGCTAGCCGTCAAAACCGTTCGACTTGTGCGCTCTCGATCGATTGAGATTCCCGTATACAGACTGTCGAATGCATCGGAGCAAACATCACATTTCATTATGTCGAAGTGGTTCACCGATATGTTTTTAAGGCGTATCATGCTGGACACATTGTTATCGTCAAGTTCGCCAAGCGATACGGGAAGGAAGTCCATAAATATTGTTCGAGCGCCAGGTTTGCTTCCGAAGAGTTGTTCTGCGAATCATTACCAAATGGCTGGGCATTCGTCGCTATGGAACAACGTCCGTTGTTTCCTCTTTGTCAGGCCAATGATACAATACGACAGTTCGTGATCAACTGCTCAAGGTAAAAAAAACTCTGAAAGATGCATGGATTCCGTCAAGAAGCGAGGCGTATTGATCGATTTCGATTTGTCGGGTGTTGACACGTATCCACCATTTATGAATGCTGAAATAGCATGGCCACCAGGAGCAGAGTGGAGGGAACCGCTTCGAGTTGCTCATGATGCGTATTGGTTTGCTTCAATACATGCTCGATGGACGTGATCCTCTGTCCAGCATTTTGGTTTCTCATCTGCATTTCCTACTTGAAATAAAAAGACTTCTAGTTGGTACTCAGAAGGCTTCCAGTGATTCTCACTGCGAGCCATCGATTATGAAAGACGGCGCTCTCGAGTTGACGTTGATCCTAAAGACAGTTGGCTTAATCCTGATTCGATTGAGCTTTGGAGTCCAAATTACGCGACAGACGTGGATCATGGCCGACCTTGAGGACGGCGTCTTTGGCTGCGCCGACAAGTTCTGCTCGAGCACGTCCACGGTGCAGTACCCGAACGTGGTCGCTATGCTCAATGGCCGCTCTGGTGGCACCTTCGCGCTCGAGCAGGGCAGCGCGCAGTCTAAACCACGTACGACGGCGCTCGTCCGAACGGCTACACGGTCATGAAGCAGCAGGGGGCGATTGTCCTCGGCATCGGCGGCGACAACAGTAGTTGGCACGACAGCTTCTACGAAGGCGTCATGGTGAGCGGTGACCTGACGGACGACAATGACAGCCAGATCCAGGCCAACATTGTGGCTGCTGCCTACGGAGGCGAGCGTTTGGCATTGTGAAGCTTACCTTTGGCTGAAACAATATCAGAGGGAAACGCTTCAGTGCTTTAGTAAGATTTCTTGAATCGGTAAGGAAGGTTGCCGCGGATATAATCGATTGTCTATCGGCCTCGAGCATAAAATACTTCAAATAATGGGGTCGTCTCCTCGCTGTTATAGGTGACGCAACTTGGCGTCCAGCTCGGCCGACCATGACTCGTAGTTGTTCGTGATGGAGTGGGGCAGGGTGGCATCTTCATTAGAAGTAGTAGCAGCTTCGGCTTGGCGTGAACTAACAAGGCCGGAGAGGATGTCCGCGGTTGACATCGTCGGCGACGCGGCTGCAGACTTGGGTCCGGAAAACGACGTGGACCTCTTCATCGCTGGTTTGTTCACGCTGGAAGGCTGGCTAATGGAGTATGCCCGGCTTGGTTTCTTCCTCTCGGTTGGTAGGGAGAACTTCGTCAGCTTGATGATCCGCCCAATTGACGCACCTTTCGTCTGCGGACAAGGAATTCACGATGTTAGAAATTCTCTTGCGATCATGAATCGAGTCCGCACAGGCGTCGGAACTTACGTCGGGACTCTGTCGCCCTGGGGAGCTGCTCGGACGTCTCGTGATAAAATTTGCTCTTGCCGGGTCCAGCGGTGAGTTGCTTCCACTGCCAGTCAGCCGGTCAAAGACGTTGAACGATGGACTCCGCTTCATCAAATGCGCTTCAGGTGACTTGACCTCAGGCTTGAAGGTGCACTCCTGCATTTCCAGCTGCTCTTTCAGCTTCTCGCGCTCCTCGATCACTTGGGCTTTGTCGTAGCTCAGCAGTCGCTCCCAGACTGGAGGGGCCGGATCGCCAGAACTCTGAACGGTGTCCACTTCGATCTGAGGTCGAAAAGTGCACTCGGCCATCTCCTTCTGCAGCCTCAGCTCCTCGCCCATCTCAATCTTCTCCTTCATCTTATCTTTCTCGTCGTACAGGCGCTACATTCAATGAAGCGACGATGAAAAAGATAAGCAACCCACCGAAAGGTGATGCAACGTGCATTTAGATTTGACGAACCTCGAAAATGGTCTTCCGAGGACTAGCTCGCTCATTAACTTTGGCCTTGATCTCTTCAGGAGGCTCATTGATCTCTGGCTGCAGCACATCAAACAAACAACAACATGTAAGCGACGAAGCATTTCGCTAATCAAGCACACGTCGTACCTTGAACGTGAACTGTTGTTCCTCTTCGAGACGCCGCTGCTCCCGGTCGGCATCCAGCATCTTCATGTAGTCTTTGTTGTACAGTCGCTTGTGAAAAGGCTCCTTAGTCTTTGCTTTCGTCTTCAGCATTCGCGAACGAGCGGTGATCTTGGGCTGGAACGGTGCCTGCGCCTTCTCTTCATCGTCGCGCTCCTGGCGAAGCCTTTGCAGACGCTCCGTTCGGTCAATGCTGGCTTGATAGAGGCGATTGTAAGGGTTAGCGTCCGTAGCACGATCGGTAGCTGCGTCCGATGGTCCCTCTGGCTTGGACTTCATGCGCTTCGCCGACACCTTCGGCTTGAATGTGCACTCGCTCATTTCAGATTCAATCTTCTTCTGTTCAAGAGCTAGGCGCTTTAGCTTCTCGCGCTCAAAGTCGTAAAGAGGCTTGGTCTTCACTGGCGACTTGGAAGTCGTGATCTTGGGTTTAAAAGGGCATTGCTCCTCCGTAGTTTTGGTTTGCTCTAGAAGTTTTTCCTCGCGTTTCTGCTTCATCTCTTGGGCATGCTTGTAGAGGTTTTCGTACCGCGGGCCTGAACTTGGTTGAGCCAAACGTTTGGCTCGAGCAGAGATGGTCGGAGCAAACGTACAGCCTTCCCGTTCATGTTGTTGCTGAAGCCCACGCTTCCTCTCTTGGAGTTCCTTGGCTTGGGCGTGCAAACGAGTGAAGCGATCTTGATTCGCATCCTCCGTTTCCCCGGGAGCAGTGCGTCGCTTAACGTTGTTGACTTGCGGCGCAAATGTATAGTTTTCCTGCAACTCGGCACGCCGAGCATCTTTTCGTGCCTTTGCCTCCTTGGCATCCTCGTACAAGCGCTTGCTCACGGCTTCCGCATCTGTTACGTTAAGTCGCCGCTTCACGTTTCGCTGGCTGTCATCAGCATCATCGGCCGCAGTCGGAGCTGGAGGAGCAAGGACAGACTCGTCCTGAGCAGAAGAACCATTAGGTACAGGGACGGCCGACGTTGTCGCGCTCTTGGTCCTCATCGGCTTGCGTGCTGGAGTCCTTTTCGCTGCAGCACTCTTCTGCAAGGCTTTGCGGGCCTCAGCTGCGGTTGCTCGCGCCATGCTGCTCGCTGTAGGATTCATCATTGACTCCTTCTTGTTATCGTGAGCTGGACGCGCAATCACACCAGGCTTCAGCTTCGCTTCCGGGCCGGGTTTCGCTTTGTTCAGCGTAGACCCTACGTTCGACCGTGCAACCAAGCGCTTGGGACGGATTTCCTTCGCGACTACAGTTGCTGTAGTAGGGGCAGGTGGGGGCTTGACGTCGGTCGTGTCGCCCTTTCGTTTGGCTGGGCGCGGCGGAGGCTGCGTTTCTGACGAGTCCTTCGTTGTCGCTTGCTTCAAGCTGCCAGCACTCTCACCGGTTGTTGAGGACGCAAGAGCTTTGTTCGGGTGGGCTTTGCTAAAGAGTCTCGAAGTCGTAGCCGGAGTAGGTTGCAGCTTTGGCTCCGGGGAGTCTCCCTTTCTTTTGTTACGGCGAGGGAGTTGCAACGATTCTGGCAACGTTTTCTTCTCCTCGTTTAGCGATACCAGAGCAGCCGCTTCGGCTGGAATCTCGGCTTGCACCGGTTTAATTGCCTCTGGAAGCTCTGAAGGAGCTGATTCAGTTGGCTTTGGTGTATCGGCTGACACTGGCTGCGTTGCAACTGGGGTCTCGACAAACGCTGCCTCAGGAACTATTGGGGCCTCTCGTAGAACGACTGTCATTGGTAGGGCAGTAGTTGCCGCTATTTTAGAGACGGCAGCTTCTCCAGAAGGTACTGTTGTTGGCTCGGCAGTTGGTGAAGCTGAAATGGAATTCACCTGGACGTGAGCCGTTGGGGACGCGTTATCATCTGCGACGGGTACTTGCGGCTGCTCGCCACACAACATCTCTGCTACGGCAGCGCTGGCTGGCTTCTCGGCCGACCCGATGGCTGGCGCACGTCCGTTGGCCAGTGTCATGTCTGCTAGGATGTTGCTCAGCGCCGACGTCTCCTGCTCCACCGCAGCGTCCGGAGTCTGCTGTTTCTTCTGGACTGCAGTCGCATCGTCTGTGCCCGCAGGCGTTGCCCAATCCACGGACGTCGGAGCTCCTTCTTCCCCAGTCGCAGCGTCAACCTGCGTCTCCACCGGCACTTCAACTTGAGTCGGCGGCGTCTCGACAAGCGTCGACATGGGCGCAACCCTGGACTGCTCCTTCTCAGGCGAGTGCACCAGGAACGGCTCGGGCGTCGGGGGCGGCGTCAGCGGCACTCGGCCACTGGACGGGTGTATTGGCAGCTTGAGCAGTCCGTCCTCCTGCTGCTTCACCGGCTTCGTGTCCGTCGCCTGCGTCAGCGCCAGCTCGTCCACGGCCTGCTCCATCTCGAGCGTCGCGAACACGTCGACAGCGCTCGAGCTCGTGGCGGCTACAGGCGACGGCAGCGAGATGAGGTCGGCAGCGGCCTCGTCGCCGTCGCCGTCGTCGTCTGCTCCGGCCGTGGACCCGCGCCGGCCTTTCTTGCGGTTGCGGCGCTTGGGGCTCGGCGCGTCGAGCGTGGCGGCCACGGGCTCCGTCTCCTGTGCCATTGGGCGGAGTTGTATATAAATGGAGCGAGCGGACGTGGGGCGGAGCTGCTGGGCGATTGCGAAGTGACAGACGGTGTCGGCAACAAGTGAGCCACCAAGTGCGCCACAAAGTGAGCCAAAGGTGAGCCCGTGGCAAAAATAGCTTTCGACACGAGCCCACATGGTTTTGAAACGGCTGGGTCGATTTTAGCATCTGGATGGCGCGCGAAATTCAAATTTGAATCAAGCAAAAACGGCGCCCGCAAAACCTAATGCAACAATTGGCCGCCTCCAACATTTACAATTCCGGTCAGTAACGTTAGCTGCGAGATGGCGGAGGGGCATCGCGAGCTGGTGGTCGACGGGGACGTGGCGCAGGCGCTGGACATGTGTCGACGGCTGCTGCGCACCGAGAGCAGTCTGCAGCGCGTGGAGACGGCGCACCTGGTGCTGGAGCGGCTGCGCAGCGGCGGCGCCGACGACTCGGGCGACGACGTGAACGCGCTGCTGCGGCTGCTGGGGAACTACGTGGCGCCCACGCGCGAGCTGACGGAGGAGATTCTGACGCTGCTGCTGTTCAGCGACCACCGCGTGCTGCTGATCCACCATTTGCCCAAGGTGCGCGCTTGATAGCGACAAAGGGGCATAGAGTTGTGTCTCCATTTGGTGCCAAAAGTTGACGGGGGTGTGGTGTGTAGTTGACGTACCAGTCCAAGGAGTGCGTGCAGCTGGTGGTGCAAGCCTACTTGGAGCTGCTGGCAACCGACCGATCGCTGCTGGTGCCCGTGCTCGGGTCGCTGGCCGAGATGCCGCTGGACAACAACGAGAGGAACACGGTCGTGGAGGCGACGCAGGTTTGGCGACGGAGCTGTTGAAGTTTGTTTGGGGTGGATCGTAGTCACTGGGGACTGAAGCTTTGCTGGATGCTGTTGCGGTGCAGTCGCTACTGGACGCAGCGGTGGAGGAGGATATCCCAGCGGTGGTGCAGAGCTTACTGTCGATGGTGACCAAGTCGTCGGCTCCGAAGGCGCTTGCCCGACTTCGAACCGAGTGCAACCGCATCAAGTCTGGGACGCTGTCGCTCACGATGGAGGTTATCGGGCGCTATGCGACTGCAGGATCGGTCGCCTTGACTGCGCTGTTTCGCCTCATCAGACATGTCGATCCCTTGACGACGTTTGATATTGTCCTGCTGACCTTTGTGATGGGGAAGTCTGCAGAAAATGAGGTAAGCCCATGGTTCTGCGGGGACAAATTGGCGCTCACTCACGCTGCTTGCTTGTGCTATAGTTGGCTGTAAGGACTACGACGTCTGTTGCTCAAAGTGGTCGGTTGCATGGCCGAATGATGCGTGAATCCGCTGCCATCCTTGTGAGGCCAGAGTGGGCATACCTTCTCCCGTCCTTTGTACGCTTTTGTAGCTGTCTTCTCGCGGTTTGCTTCCGCGCATTAACCCAGCCAGCATTGGCTTTAAGTCTAATTGCCAGTTCCGTAGATTCCCTGATCGTTCTGATCGAGTCCAGAAGCACTGTGCAGGAAGAGGTAAGGCAGATGCTGCTCGGGTGTACATTCCTGCTTATCACTCTTAACTTCATGCCCGGTTTTGTTGCTGACATTTCCGAACAGGCCTTGGTTCTTTTGCTGACAATTGCCAGCCAACCGAAAAAATTGCTGCTGCTCGGCAACGCTGGCTCAGTACAGCGTACTCGCAGCGCACTGTGCTGGAATGTTGCCGAAGTGATTGCACTACGGTTTTCGACACTTGCGCGGAAGAATGCTGGTGCACTGGCATCATCATCTCATTTATTCCTCGATCATCTCCATGGAATTGCTTCTGCTACGACGGATTCTGAGATTGATGGAAAGTATCCGTCACACATACTTGACCTTCTTTGTTTGACCATGGCGCTGCTGACGAAGAAGGAACGAGGTATCTATTCACTGCTCATGATCACCATTCAGAAACAACTGGTGTCTCGGGTGGGGGCCTCTGGTTTGACTCACGACCAGCAATCGTTTAGACTTCAGAGCGGTCGGTCACTACAAACTCGCGCCAGTGCAGTTGAGATTAAACAACTCATGGCTGTTTTCCTTACTGGGCACCTGCTTAAGAATCAGGTTGTCGTGGAATCTCGAGATCGGAAGTCGTTAGCAAACTGGATGCTACGTCTTTTAACTTCTGCGAATCGCGACGAGACGCTATTGTATGTGATGCGCTTTGTACGAGATGAAATGAGCTGGACACGCGAAGCATCCGCTTTGGAACAAGAACGGGCATTGTTAACCTCGGCCATCTCTCAGGTTTTTCGGAAGAAAGGGGTGTCTTGGGCACCATACGATCTGATACTGCAGCGGACGAAAGACGACAAGAGCCTTGCCATAGTATTTGAGGATGCTAAGAAAGCCATTATGGTTGACCAAGAAGGATCGACGACTCCTCTGGTTGTGGATGCGACTGAGTTTGTGCTTAAAATGCGGTTTGGTGTTCCTTCACCCACGTTTAGCGTTATGGGTGTCCATGAACGTGAAGCAACTAGAAGACTGGCAGAGCAAGAGTACCTGATGAAAATCTGCCTCCTTCGGGAGCTTTTCCATTGCTATCTGGAGTTTGCGCCTCCGGCTGAACAAAGCGAAATTGTGGATGCTGCGTTCTTGTTCCCGACCGCTTATAAACTGGCAATGGATGCCGAAATGTGCGGATCTATCGAACCTTCAGCATTGAACAACGTTATCTGGAATCTAGTCTGTGCACTAGACATGTCAGTGGCGGCAACGAACTTCGCTGCTGAGCAGTACACACAAATGATCGCTAGCTCCATGTCGAAACACGAATGCATGAAGCAGTATTCGCGGACGGCAACTCGGTTGCGTACCTGCTTGGATCAACGTGATCAACTGGAGCGGACGCTAGCTGGCCAAAAACGCAATATCCAGGCCCGCTTAGATTGTCTAGACGACACGTCGATCTCACGGCGTGCTGAAACGCGAAAGCAAGAGTTTGAATGGCTGTTGCTGGAGGTATCGATCGTGGAGCAAATGTTGAGCGGCCAGCTTCGTCGAGTGCAAGGGGAACTCCCACGGGCCTCGCTGTTCGGTCTGGATTTTTGCGTGATCTGCTTGGTTTTTGATGGACAGTGGAAAAGCTTTCTGGACTCACCGCTGTCGTTATCGCACGAGTTGGAAGTGCTACAGGTATTTGATCGGCACTTACAGTCTGATGCTGTAACTTCTTCGGGCTCCGGTGATTGCGATGTCTCGTCGAGTGCTGGTGGAAACCAAAGATTTCTCGTCTCTAGGAGTGAAGGGCGTCGGACAGTGAAGTGGTTGTGCCATCGTGCGGCGGAATTGAGCCGTACAATTAGCAATGAAGAATTCGATCAACCTGGTAGCGTTATGGACGACGATTTTGAGGCCGACTCAACAGAGGTCGCAGCTGCGACCACTGCAACCAGAAAATTGATGGTTAGTATTCTGGCGTGCATCTACGACGCCTTTATTGTCATATTAGAGGAGTGCCGCATTGCCACGGCGGCGGGAGAATCCAGTTGGACGGACAAAACGATGGAGCTTCTCGCCGCTGGCGCAATTCCAAACGATGATATGTCTCGCTGCAGTAACCCGCACGGATGCAACGAGACATTCTTTCGGTTTCTGGCTCGTCAGTGCCTCGAGTTGACGGTAAGCCTTCACGTGATGTACCCTCTGCCTGTAGTGAGATGGATGATTCAATTTGATCTAATCTGTGTCGATGGTGTACGCCAGGATCCTACGCTTGCTTGTCTGGCTACTGATGCTCTGATCTCGCTCGTGTTGAATACGAGGAAAAGCCCCCTGGTTAGTCAACTCTGTCTAGCTCTGCTGCACCAAACGTTCCCGTCACTCCAGACTCCAAGCCAAGTTGACAAATGCACTGGAAAATTCTTCAACGGCCTCCCGTTAAGGTCTCTGTCCAATGCTGTCGTGTCGCCCAGTAATGGCCGTGTGTGCTCGTTGGCGAAGTACCGATGCACTTCTTTGAGATGGCGTCATATCGCGTACTTCGTGGTTGGGTCTTGGGCGTACTCCACCTCTGCATCGGCGGGGTCGTTTCTGCTCACTCAGTATCTCGAGGAAATGCGCGTTCTTATTGCTGCTGCTGTACCACACGAGGACAAGAGGAGCCGAAAGAACCGTCCAGCAAGTATCGAAGAAGAAAGCGAAGACGAATCTGACGAAGATGATTTGGAAGAAAAGCGCCGGCAGGATGAGCTCGCTGTGGTTGTAGATGGAGAGCACATTGTGCTGAAAAGCCTGACAAACGAGTCGTTGCCATATTTCATCGAGGCCGTCCTGCTGTGCGCCATTGCCTCACTGTATCGGGCAGCGCCGAGGAAGCCAAATTCACAAAGTCTTGAGGACTTTAATCCATTTGCGGATTACTGCCGGGCGATGCACGTTTTTGAAAGTGCTCTACGCGTGTTCGCGCAAGCTGAAGCTTGCGGCTTCAATTTACCGGTGAAGACGAACTTGCTGGTACTGCGGGGAGGAGCTTTTGCTACTCGGACCGCAAAATCGATCATAACGAAGTGTATCGCGTGGCGCGTCGAGCAAAGCGTGACCGACAACACAGGCGCGTTGGAGCATTTGAGCGTTCTATTCGGTGCTGCTGATGCGATGGCAGCGACCATGGAGACGGTGACATCAGCCTTCCAGGAGCGTGTTGTGCTGAAAATGCAGCGCAATGGAAACTCTCGCCGAAAGGGAGGGTGGGCCAACGAGTTGCTGGCCAAGACTTACGGAAAGAAGTACAACACGCGCCGCTGGATTTCAAAGACAGAGGCGAAGGTGCTCCCATTCTTTTCCCACGGCATCCAAGAGCTCCAAGACTTCTTGCACGACCGAAGGTACGCCATTGTTACACAATACTTAAGTATCTGTCTATAAGGTCGATAATTCTTCGTGTCTTCGAACAGTACGGTAAATAACATCGCTCTGGAAACGGCGAGAGGCAACTGGGCATCTGCACAAAGTGTTTGGAGCGATTACGAGCATCGAGATGTGATGCTCAGCGATGACAAACTTGTCTCTGCATGTCGGACTCTCCAGGCCAAAGAGTTCACGGCTACACTACTCAAAGATTGGCGTCCTGCTGTGTCGATTGATAACGACGACGACGAGACCGATCTTGAGGATGACGAAGAGCAAGACGAATTCGATGACGAATCGCTGTCTGAAGACGAGGCCGACCGTGCCGGTGGCTTTGTTGTGAAGTCTTATGCAGCAGCTTCGGCAAACCGCGCACAGAGCTCGAGTGTAACTGGAAGAAAGAAGGCTGCAGTGGAACTCCAGGACAACGAGGACCTGGGCTTTCCGACCATTGTCGTCAACTTCAAAAAGCAAAAGAAGACGCACAAGAGCTAAGGCGTTCCCACATGATATTTGCAGCGTTTCGGACTACTGTATCGTTCTCTACTCGTCATACCTAAACTATCCGAGCTTCGACAGCTTTTGCTTTTGACGCGAGCGGAAAATGTCATGCGCCGGTCGCTTGCTCACCACGCCAGAGGTGCCGTCATCGTCGCCAAGCCCACTATTCTTTTCGGCTTCCGCGGCTTGTTGCTGAAGTTGTTTTTGGTGTTGAAGCGCTAGCTGTTGTTGCATTTGCTGCTGTTGCTGTTGCGCAATCTGCTCGATACGCGAGCGGGAAGGGAAGTCAACAAGCAGCATCGCGCGGAAGATGTGTTCAACGTCAGCAATCGGCCCGTTCCAGGGCAAGTTCAAAGGCAGCATTCTCGCAAACTCCTTCAAGAAGTCAGGCAGCGGAGGACCAGGGATGTGCCTGCATGTAGGTACGTGCACACCATAACGTCAGCATTAAAATACACGTATAGCGCGCGGTCTAACGGGAAACAACTATTCGGCCAATTTGCGCACCTTTCCATGTCAAGGCCGAAGCCACCTCCAAGGCCTGCGCCTCCCATTCCTTCTCCATCTTCGCCTCCACCATCACGATTGCCTCCAGTCGATCCACCACGGGATGTGGAGCGATACATGTCGAGAAAACTCTGGTCACAGTTCGTCGGTGGCCTCAAGTCCAGGAATGAGTACCGGTGGGCGATACTCAGCAGACCTTTCATCTCCACAAAAGGCTCGTCCGGGAATGCCATCGCCCGTCGAGCTTCCACTTTTGCCACAGTGGCAAGATCGCCACCGCTGGCCACCATCGTGTGCTCGAACACAACGTATCGGTCCCAAATCTGGCGTGATACCTCCGAAGGCATCACCGACAGCACCTTCTCAAACAAGGACCGCATATCTGTAACAGCACACTGGCGTCAGACTCCACTTTAGACTCACAAAACGCCACGAAGCACGTACTGTTGTCATCATTCAGATGGCCAAGGAAATCGAGGTAGCACAACACGTAGGCAGGCTCCTGGATGCACTTCTTCAAGCCCAGCTCAAAGATCTTGAGCGCAATGTCTTTTCCAGCTTCAGAGTTGTCACTGTAAAACTCCAGCAGCGCTGCGAAACGACCAATTATGGGCGCGTTAGTCATATTGTAAAACAACACAGCGAACGATAGCGCGCTTGCTTACCTGACGCAGCGAAGACGTGATATGTGCACGCCCCCTCACGCTCGTCTTTGCGCGCTCTCTTGAAGACTGCGCGAGCCTCGGCTAGCCCCTTTGCGCCGTACGCACGACGAGCAAAGCGCTGGTACGTGACGTACGCTAGCGCCGACACATGATCCTTGAGCAGCTTTTCGTAAATGGCCTTGGCAGCAGGGATGTCTCCGCGCAGTTCGTGGTGGTCAGCAAATGCAAAGTGCAGGTAGCTCGAGTCTGGAATTGCTTCAATTGCGCGTTCAAATACGCTACTTGCTGCCTCGGGGTCATTCGCCTGGTTCTCGTACGAGGCGTACTGGAACCACGCCTCGGGGTAATGCCGCTTCACGCTCACGAAGAGTTCGAGCGTGTAGCGCATGCGCGACTTGAGGCGCAGCGCGTCCAACCTCTCGGGGTTGCTCATCTCCAGCGTGAGGATCTTCTGCCAGTTGGCCATATCCGCTGCGTCGGCTCGTGAGCTCGTCGCGGGCACCGCCAGCACGTTGGTGTTGACCAGGTCGTAGAGCTTCTTGCGGTCCCGCAGCACCGCACGCGCCGCATCAAACTTGGGTCGGAAAACCTTGAAGAAGTTCTGCGCCAACGCCTCGTTGTTCGGGATCGCCCGCTCGAACTTCTCGTAGTCCCTCCATATGGTCTCCATGCCGTTGAGCGGCACCATGACCATGCGATGGTAGAGCTTCCTGACGTTCAGGAAGGCCTGCGGGTCCTGTTCCTCCTGTACAAAGGCCAGGTACATTTGCCAGACGGGCGCCGCGTGGATGGAGCCCCCGACTCGTTCAATAGCGAGCTCGAAGGCGTCCACCATGAGCTGCCTGGCCGTGGCAATGGCCGCCGGGTCCTTCGAGTCCACGGCCACGTCCAGCTTGGCGACCTTGGTGAAGTCCAGGTAGAAGCGCCAGAGGTCCACGTTGGGGCAGCGCAGCTGCATGAGCGACTTCTTGATGATCTCCTGCACCCGGTCGTACTGCTTCTCCCTCAGCTCGTGCTCGGCGTAGAGCTTCCACCAGCGCCCAGAGGTGGGGAACTGCGCGAGGAAGGCCTCGTAGTGCTCTCGGGCCTCGGCGACGGGCAGCAGCTGCACCTCGTTAAGCAGCGCGATCCAGGCGTCGGCGTTCCATTGGTCCTTCTCCACGGCGGCCAGGCAGCGCTTGAACTTGGGCGAGCGCTGGCGCTGCAGCTGGCTCAGGTCGGCGTCCTCCTCCTCCTCGTCGGCGTCCTCGTCCATCCACGCCTTCTGCAGAGCGAGTTCACGGGGGATGTTAGTATCAGCAGAGAGAGGAGACGCTGCACTTCAACATGACGCCTTACAGGGGGCGCGGGGGCCGCTGTCGGCGCCGCAATGGGCTCGTCTTCCTCGGAGCTGTCGGATCCCGCCATCGCTTGTTTTGACTCGGTTAATTAATGGCGTTTTGGGGGCGCCGGTCAATTAATTGGAGCGAACTGATTGGTGGAAATGGGGTTTTATCCGCGAAAGGACACACAATCATTGTCGACGTATGGGCCGGAGGGCGCAGGTGTGCGGCGCGCCGACGGCGATTGCGCTGGATGCAGAGCGAGTTGGGAGTGGATGGAGGCGTGGATGTGTTCTGCACACAACGGAGAACACTGTGGTGCTGAGGAGTGGAGAGAACTCGCTGCAGGCGCTGGATGCACAGAGGTTCTGTGCAGGGTCAGTGGACGTCCGACACGTCGTGGAGCTGCCCCGGAGCGTCACGTTTAGCAAGAGGAATTGGGGTGGGAATTACGGAGTTGCATGGGGAAATAAGCGCGATGATGACGGGGAATCGTCTGGTGCAGTTTACATTGTGGATTGCCAGGCTGGGGAAGTGACAGCGAGGGCTGTGCCAGATTTGAACGAGCAGGTAGCGGATGCCTTTCTGGATTTAAACGGGGAGCAGGTTGCGGCGGTGGGAGCAACGACTGGAAAATTGTACTGCTGGAGTCGAAGCAACTGGGATCATAGGGGAAGTTTAGAGGCAACAAGTCGATCGGAGTGGAGAGTTGTGGATGGTGTAGCGGTTGATACTGCTGCACCGGTTGATTTATGCAGTCGTGGGCGATTTATGAGCTCAGCTGTGATGGGGAACTGCTTTGTGTATCTACGTGCAAGACGAGATACGAGCGGGTCTGCGATCGTAGAGAAGTGGCTATTCGATGTGGACGCACGGTGGACTCCAGTTATTATCTCGTCCAGGACGATGGGAGCTTCTGCTTCGGATGCAGACTCTGCTGAGGGGTTGGCGTTATTTATGACGGAAAAGTGGAAATCCGTGGTACTGACTGTTGGAAGCACATTGTATCACTTCCAAGTTGATCAAGATTTAAGGAACAGTTCGGTGAAACGACTTGCCTTGGATCATCGAGTGTTGGATGGCGCATGGGTCCATCAGGATGCTGCTTTCGCGATGCTGCTTGCGAATGGTACGATATATCAACCATCAAGCTGTCGAGGTTACAATGAGTACTTAATCCCTTTGTGTTGGTTTCAGGACAAATCAGCATTGCCAACATTAGCGATACGGGGACCTTCGAGCTCCTGGCTATCACGACATCCAGCACGATATCAAAGCGCCTCAGTCTCAGTGCTCTACTAGGAAAGGCAGTTTCCGCTGCTCTACAGGTATGGACTGTGTTTGCCAGCATTCTGTCTGACTGGTTCTATGCGATTGCTCACACTAACCGTGCGAACGTAACAAATAGCTGGCGTGGGTTGCGCAGGAAAAGCAGCTTGTAGTTGATTTTGGATCAAGTTGCGCAGCGTTCGAGCTTGAAATTGTTGCAGACGAATCCTCGTCAAGTATCTGCGATGACTCGAACAACTCGATAGAGTTACTTGGAAGTCGTGCGCTTGCTCAAAGCAACAGGCGAATTATAACGCGACTTGACAAGAAATTCTCCGTACGTTTGGGTTGCTTCTTGTCTCAACCTGTGGATGGGAGCTGACAAACATGTTTTATACTTGCTAGGAGTTTGACGACTGCATTCACGACCTATTGGAGGGTAAATCTTCTCCGAGCTCAAACGACCTTCTTGATGTCGCGAAGATTGCTCTCACGCAAAACCATAGAGATTTTGAGGACTTGTATTTTACGCTGCTCCGCCTCATTCATCAACAGTTGGCCGGTGACTCGGTCAACAACGGCAACTCCCGGGATCCGATTGACTGCATCGGCAAAAGTTTGAAATTGATGGAAGTGCTGATTTCGTTCACAATATCGCTGGGAGCGCCAATACTCCGGCAAATAAGCTCAAAAATACTCGCTGTTCTCCCCGGGTGTACAACGAAATTTGATCGAAAACTATACTACCGCAAGGAGATTGCAGCAGTTTCTCAACAAGTTCGAAAGCTGCGGAGCGGGGTCAACGAAAGCGAAGACTGGTGGATATATTCAACAGAGGCGACAGCATTTCTTCGGGTATATTTTATACGGATACGTGCGCTATTGCAGGAAATCCGTTCTGGCGATAAGCTAGTACCGGGAGAGGCATCCCAGATTTTTTCGCTGTGTCAGCGGATCATTGAACATGGAGACTGGTCATCAGGCGTAGAATCAATAGTCAATGCTGAAAGAAGCAGTGATCCGTTAATCGAGCAGCTGAAGGGGTTGATTGCATCGTACACAATAATTTGCTGCTGCCTACACGTGAATGGAGTGATGGTCGATCTGGAGCACTTTTTCTCACTTGTGCCTTCAATAGTTTTAAAGCGAAAAGAGTTCTTGTGCTGCTTTCTAAAACCTTGGCTGCGACTAAGTGATGACTCTGAATCTATAATTGCTGGGAATAAGGCTGCAGTGTGTCAAGCTTCCAGATTAGCAACGAAATCCAACACGATGCAGCTGCTATTAAACGTGTGCATGGCAAATAGAAGCCTCGTAGCACATTCGTGCGTTCAAGCTTTGGTATCAGTCTACGCAATAGCAACCGAAATCGAAACATCTTCGAATGATGTCTTGAAAGTCAACAATCTGCATTGGCAAGCTTGTGAAGCATATATTGGCGAGACGATGACGATACTACGTCGAATAGGAGCTCGTCGGCAGTTTAAATACTCCAACCGAGAAGCGGAATGCAATATAGGGCGAATTTCAGTTGCAATTGGCGCCGATTTCGACGATTATCATCGGTCTCTATCTGCTGAGTTGGCGAGGACGACAGGCAAAACACATTGTGCTGCTTCCAGTATGAACACATTGTGGGAGTTCTCGCACCTTGATAAGCGGCTGCGTGCTCGTGTGATTTGTTTGATATCGCGAATAGTTTGGCATCTGGAGGCAGCTAGCGAAGACGTTGGAAGCCTTTTTCAGCGCGCTTTCGTACTGAATTTGTTCGATGCTCAAATGGAATCATTCGCAGAAGAGCATGACAAACTACACGTTTGCATTACAAAGATGCGAGCAATCATCAATCCAGAAGAGACCGAGCTGCGCTTACCTAGATTCCGCAAACCGGAAGAGGTCCAGCCAGGGTTATCTCTCAGGTCACAAAAAATTGCTCGATCTCTGGTACTGATGGCGTGGGCTCTATGGCTTCGTGAGAAGGCTGCAGATTGCAGTCGAGGTGCACATATTGTCAAGATGAAAGGTGAAACTAATGAGACAGAAATGCTTGGTGCTCTCGCTGCCACTTGTGCGCTCCACCTTAACGCTCTCGGGAAAGTATATGGTGCCAACGAAGAGCACCTTAGCATTCAATTGTCATTATTGGAAGATGCTGCCGTAATGAATCCGAGCAAAACAGCTGCAGTCATTGCATGGGGGTTCCCGGCACAGAAAATTCTCACGCGGCACCTTAAACGGTATAACGTTTTACGACAAGTAATCCAACACTCATCTAGGAGTATGTCGGTAGAGGAGTGCGAACAACATTTCCAGAAGCTTCAAAAGCACATGAGGCGAGCTTTTCACCGTTCTCGAGACAACCTTCAGAATGCAGAGCCGACGCACAACGAGAATAGTGACATCGATGTGCTAGTCGACTGCTGTTGCGATCCAGAGTGTTTGCAGATCATGTCGGTGGTTACAAAATATCCCTTTAAAGTGGTAGCAACCAGCACTTCAGTACCAGGACGTTCTCACCCACTCAGAACGCCTGAAGTTGTGTCCCAGGAAGATTTGCGTGACAATGTTGAACAACTGCTACCAAGCACTGATCCTGACCAAACTCCTATCTCTACTACTGGCCAAGTATTGCTGGAGCCTCAGATTTCGATTTCTCGTGACGAAGTCATAGCACTGTTGCAGGCACAAACGAGGCATCTAGAAGAAAAAATACATGCTGTGACAGTCGTCGGGAAATCTAGACCATCGAGCTCCTACGAAGATGGACATGACGCTGGGATTGAGAAAACAGTACCCACTTTGGATCAAGGTAAACAGCGATCAACATCAGAAAAGAGAGTTGATACTACCGGAGAAGATGTTGTTGCTTTAGCAGACGTCCAGAGGATGGCAAGGATATCACTTCAGGTTCGCGACTTGAGTCGGCATCGATACTCATCGGCCGTTTCTGAGGTAGAGAATCAAACCAATCCGCTCGCTAAGCCTTCCCACCGGCACAATTCGGTTCGGAACGCACTCAAACTTTTTCGTCTCCGTCAAGAAAATTGTGGCCACACAAGCAGTGAACCAGGAGGTTCGAAAACTGCTAACGAAAACGGAACGCCTAACACTGCGAAGAGTGTCAACCCCACTTTGGATATTGAGACCAGTCATGACAATCGAAGTCCAGCTGCGGTTATGTCGAGACGCGAAAAACTAAAGCGTGCTGGCATCAAGAAATCCTCGAGGAATCAACGCAGCAGCGAAAGTCCAAGCTTTCCAGCAAAAGAACCGGTTTATTCGCTACGATTAGAGTACGGGATCGACAACGCGAGCTTGAAGTTGCTGGGTAGGAACTCGGAACAGCGCAACCCTTCCGTGAGAAGAAAACAATTCGTTCACCAGGAGCGGGAACGGCTTCCGAAGGCATACGCACGCACTTCAGCAGCTATAAACGCGACTGTAGTAGAGTCCGCACAGGTGATTCAGCTCAAGACTATAAGCGCGCAGACCAATGACCCCATTGAGGACGATGTATCACCAGTTTCTGCAGCGAAAGAAACAAAAGACATCGGTCCGGAGAAAAGGTCGCCCATGACACAAGAATGCGACGTTGCGCATTGCTCTGTTGCTGTCAACACGAGCAATTCACAAAAAAGTAAGGGAATTCAGTGTGGTGTGCCTGAAAATGGCCCAACTAACAGTGGGCGAAGAAAACAAGGACCACCACCTCTGAGCATTGCGGATAAATATCCTATTTGGGTGGATCTTGATGAAGCGAACAATGTTGGGTCAAGGTCTCACTTCAAAGAGAGGAAGAAATTTCTACAAGTGGCTCGTTTCGGCTCTCCAAACGCTTCAGATGCTACCGCCAACAACGATGCATCTGACAACTCAGCGCATACTACGATGCTGCCCTCCGTTTCAACCGTCCTCGTGCCGCGAAAAGTAAATTCCGACGATGGAAGTGATGAAAATCAGTCGGACGGTCAGCATTCGCCGAGTCTTAGTAACAGCCAAGCTCATGAAGATGATACTTTGGAACAAATAGGCGACTCGATGAAGACAAGGTATCGCGCCAGATACCGACAACAGTATCCTGTCCAAGAACGCCCGAGCAGCAGAAAAAGTGACGACCGAGAGGGGGCGAGTGCAATCAACTCGCTGATTGACTTGCGCGATAACATGCAACGAATGACGCAACGTCTTCGTGTATTGGAGACTTGTGCAAACTCAATCGATGAGGAATTTAAGGTTTCACAAAAGGTAAGGGTGCGACGATGCCGCATAAAGGTAATATCCTAGGGCTAACTCTCCCCACCTCTCTCTATTTGCGTTGAATGGCACAGCGCCTCAGTCAGATAGGGGATATGCGTCCAGATGATATTTCTTCCCAAGAAAGGGTACTTGCAGATATCGATGAAGTCTTGAAAATGACGGAAGACGCGAGTAGTCAAGCAAGCGCGAGAAAGCCTAGAGAAGGTTTGCTATCGAAGAAAGCCTCAAGTGACTTTGACGCCGCCAAGTACGCTTCCACCTTGCAACGGATATCTTTGACGTACCATTCATTCATCGCAAACTAACGGAAATCTATTTGAAAATGTGGATAGAAAACTCTTGGCGAGCATCGAGCAGCTCTCGAACGACCAGTGATGTAACCAGCAGTAATGCCTGCAGCTTAAAGATCAGGATATGAAACTTCCTCACGCAAGAGCTTGAACATTGACTTTAGTACTCTCGCGCTTGCCAGCCTGATATGAGCGTCCGAGCTCGTACCACTTTTTGCTCGTCAACGACCTGGAAAAAAACAAAATCGTCAAAATCAAACGTAAGTTGTTCATCCCGTTAAAAACACCTTTGTGAGTGACGGTAACGCACCATGCGATCAGGTCCTTCTCCCCCAAGAAATCAAGGACCCGATGCAAAGCCGCCTGGTCGAAGCATCTCCAGCTCAGCGCTGCCGGACAAAACAACACCCACCACTCAATTAGCATTCGTAACTCCCACATCTGCATCCACCCAAACCTTCTGGCCCCGTACCTTGCAGCTCCCAGCAGAGTTCCTCGATGTGTTCCCCCACTTGGTCCTTCTTCTTGTTGATCATCTCCTTTGCCTCTTCGTGCTGTCTCAACTGCAGCTGCAGCTCTTCAATCTGATGACGCAGGAAGTCGCTCGTCTGCGCCTCGGTCTGCGCCTGCGTCTCCAGTCCGTCGTACTCGCCCTCGACTTGCAGCAGCCTCTGCTCTCTTTCCAGTCTCGCCTTGAGCGCCAGCTGCGTCTTCTCCGCGTCGGACACGGGCAGCGTCTCCTGCTTGAGCTCCACGTGGTACGCGAGCTGCTTCGCGTTGAGCCACGAGAACGAGTTGTCCCACAACAGCAGCACCATGCCCGGCCCCGTGAGGCTCAGCTGGCCCTCCACGTGCTGCTTCTGGCTCTCGTAGCGCCGCGTGTCCAGCAGCTCGATCAAACTCCCGTCGCCGCAGATCATCTGCACGCTGAAGTTGACGTCGTAGTCCCGCGTGGAGAACGAATAGTGCAGCTCTCCCTTGCGCGCGTCCAGCTTGATGGGCAGCTGGAAGCCTCCGGAGGCGGCGATGGGCACCTGCGAGCTCTTCCACTGCAGCTCGTCCACGATCGGCGGCTTCTGCTTGGGGCAGTCGCTGCTGGAGACTCGGAGGCTGCTGCTGCTGCTGGCGCTGGGGGGCGGCCCGTCGATGGCCGCGAGGAGCTCGATCCACGCCGGACGAGAGCTCAGTCGCTGGCCGCGCAGCCGCTTCTCCTCCTGCTGCTGCAGCTTGGCCTGCACGCGCAACGTGCGCTGCTCCTTGGCGCGCCGCGTCATCGTGGAATGGAGTCGGAGCTAAAGTTGAAGGCGCAAAGCGGAGGGATAAGTATCAGGAATAGCAGATGTAGCTGCCTTGAATACAGGGGAAAAAGTGACGTAGAGCGAGGAAATACGGCGATTAAGTTTGATATATTTACTAACATAACCCACATGGGAGGATAAATCCATGTGAAGCGGCGAAAATGGATACCTACGATTTGAAAATCCCCACTATTGTCGAGGTAGAGCTGCCAATGGCAGTGCCATAGTCTTATCTACATGTAGTGTCGCAAGCGAGGCGTTGACGACCTGCTGCAGAAGCAGCACGTTGGGCGTATATTAATACTTGTTGCCTCAAATCTGGGTTGCGGGGCAGGCTCCGTTCGACACCAGCGTGATGTTGCGGCCCGGGTGGTTGCAGTCCTCGAGACCCAACTCACACACGTTCGGGTAGGTCACTCCGTCGGAACCACAAACTGGCGCGTTCTCTTCGGGGCACAACATGTCGTCGCAGAGGCCGCCCTTGTACCCGGGGGCGAACATGAGCTTCCGTTCAACTGTTGATGCTGCTGTTGACGTGGTGACAACAGCAGCTACGAGTGCAACGCAGAAAACAATCTTCATTGGGTGTTTTTTTGTTGTCTTGGTGTGGGGCTCTTCGCGAATTGGAGAATGAATCGCAAACTCCCCGAGGCAAAGTCCAAATGATTACTGGACGGCGTGTGCGCGCCCGACCACAACCATAAAGGGTTCATATATACATTAGTTAATACTGTCCGTTGAAGTGTTTCATCAGCGATAGTATCATGCACCAGAATTCTTTGGCTGGCGCTCTTTTCTCGTAGCCGTGGATTAGTCGCTTTCGCTGCGCCCAAATGCCCCCCCTTTTTTTGCAGTGCTTCCGTACTTGGATTGCAGCTTGGCAGTGTACGACTCCAAAAGGGTCCAGAATACTGAGTTCTGACAGGCAATAAAGTCCGCAGGTCGTATAGGGCAATTCATCACGAACGTCCTTGCTCACATCAAGCTTGATTTTGGACACGCCCTGAATTAGCCCCGTAGCAGCTCCTGCCATGGCTTTCACCACGTCTTGACGAGTGGGTGCGAGCAGGGCTCCGCACTTTAAATTATGATCGAGAATATATTTCGTTCTATGTATGACAGTATGTATTGTAGGTTCAAACTACATTCTTTCATATTTTTGACATACTATGGATTATGATGGGATGACGGCCAACCACTCGTGAAGGACTGGTTGTCGTTCACTGAGGCCCCTGCGGCTCGCTTGCACTGTTCTCCATTGCTAAGACTCTCAATCGATAACTCGCACCTTCGCAAGCAAGTGTCGTCGCCTCCCCCCCGTCCCAAGCCTCCTCATGAAGTTCTCCAACAAGGATCTGTGCTGCCTGCTCTTTAGGAGCTCTCCCCCGGCAAGTGGAAGTGCAACTCCTGCAAGAAGGTCTACAAGGAAGGGCGTGGCTACACAAACCAGATGCACCACCTCCTGAAGAAGCACCCTGACTACCCGCAGCTGGCGGAGGCTGCATTCCGCAAGGGGGACCGTCTCGGGCTGTCGCTGCCCGACCAGCGAACTAGCGAAGTCTTTCGCTGGATCGAGTGGTGCGTCATGAAACGGATGCCGGTGAGCTTCTGTGAGCGCCCTCTCGTCCGCAAGAACGCCAAGATGGACCCGATTGCTGCGGCTACGCCGAAGAAGTACATCAACCTGCTCTACGGATACGTCCGCGACGTCGTTGCTGTCAAGCTTCCTGATCAGTTCGGCATTGCCCTTGACGGATGGTCGAGTGGCGGGCGCCATTTCGTCGCAATCATGGCCGTCTACAATGGCCCTAGCACCACCAGCGACAGCCAACGCAACCCCACCTACGACGAGAGCATCCAGTGCCTCTCGCGACGCTTCGTGCTTCTAACATTCTGCCCTCTTGCCGACGAAGAAGACCTGGGAGCCCAGAGCTTGTACGACCTGATCGCCGACACTTTGGCGACTTTCAACAAACCTTGGAACTCTGTCTTGTTCATGATTGGCGATAATTACTCCGTCAACCAATCCATTGGCCGAAAAACGGGTGCGCTGCCTTTCATTGGCTGCGCTAGCCACTTGGGCGATGAAGAAGCCCTATTGCCTAAAATCCACGCGCTGATGAAACATCTGAGCACCATCAAGTGTCGTGCGGCGCTGCGCAAGGTGACAGTCATGCGGAACGCCACTCGTTGGTCGAGCACGTTTGCTGTGCTCGAGCGCTACGTCAAGCTACATCCCGTACTCCTCGCCCTGGACCACGCGACGGTGACGAAGCACGGCATGACCAAGGTTCTGCTGACGCAGCCCATGCTCATGACCTGTTGGAGAAGCTGGGGGAGCTGAATGAGGTGACTAAGGCGCTGCAAGACTCCACGCTGACGTTAGTCGGTGCCCGTCGTGCGTTTGACCTCGTCTCCCGCAAGTACCCTCGGATGAAAGCCCGGCTGGCGAGCGACGCACCTGTCGTCAACTACCGTGAGCTCGAGACTGGGATCGTAAAGATCATTCTGGGCTCGAGACTGAGCGCGCGTGAGCAGGCGGCATGCGCTTCTTTCAAATGCTCTGGAAGCGATGCCACCCCAGCCGAGGACAGCCGATCGTTTTTGGCGCCTGCTTTCAAGAAGACAAGCAAGTCTCGGGCTGCAGTGTACATGCCTCTGGAGTGGATGCCCCCAACGTCCAATGAATGCGAGCGCTTTTTTTCTCAGGCCAAGCTCGTTTACTCGGACTTGCGGAAGAGCATGGACCCTGACACGCTCGAAGTGCTAATGTTTCTTTCCTTCAGCAAGGACTGGTGGGACGCAACTAGTGTACAAGCAATTAGACAGAATATGCGCCGGGAACTGCAAGAATAACTGCGTTATGATTCTTGCGTTGATATGCAGAGGAATAAATGAACAATGCCATATTGAGGAGCCCTGTGTGCGAGGAAGGTTTGCGGTGGTGACTCATCGTACTCGGGCTGGTCTACGCCTTCATCCTCATACTCACCAGCAGCCTCTGCCCAGGTCTGGTCCGCGACAGTCTTTGCGTCCTCTTAACTTTCATCCATGCTGCCACTGCCAGCATGCATTGGTGACATGGCGTTAAAGAGATTCGCTGATTGAAACGAGCTCCATTTCAGGTGGTGGGCAACCTTCTCGTAGTCGACTTTCGGGGTACCATCGTCCGAGTTGCTCTCGTATTTCATCTGCAATGCAGGCACTATAATAACCATACTCGAACAAATATCGAGAATTTCGTATGACAGCATAATATGCATATACACCTGGTCTCCTGGAGTTTTACATGTGAACCGACAAGCAAACTAGCCTCTCAATACTTTGAGACCGCTATTAATAATACTGGCTGCTGATAGAAACATCCGCTCTGACGCTGGCATCTGATGTGGCTTTGAAAGGCGCACTCGGCTTGATCTCCAAATTGGTAATTTCCTGATACCATACCAATACAAATTCAAGTCATTAGTGGAATCGCCCAAGTGGCAAAACAGCGCACATGAACCAGTTGGCGGTGGCCCGGGCCACCGCAAAAAAATAGGATGGTCATTGGACTTAATTATTTTATTGATGGGTCGCATTAAAAGATTGGTCGAGCTGGCATGCAGGATCCCCCCGACCCGAGACGCAGCGGGGGCTCTGCGCAGACAAGGCCAAGACGAGACCGCTTACCGCGCGAAAACCCTACGGCGCTTGAGCGGGCGTACGCTAGACTTGGTGAGGACGAGGTCAAGAAACTGCAGGCTATGTACCGCTCCTTTGACTCGAAGTGGAAGGGAACAGAGCACAACCAAGCCGAAGGGATGGTTCTTAGCCACCAAAGCAAGAAAAGGGTTGGTCGTCCCCCTAAACTGCCACGTCATTTCATCAAAAGCCCATCAATCCTCACCTTTTTTTCACCGGTGAAAGCGGCGTCGACAGCAACCAGCACTCCGGCTACGACAGCGCCATCCAGCTGTTCAACTGCAGACAGCTCGGCGTAGTCTAACCTTTCATATCGAATATTTCGTATTGAAGTTACTTATAACTGGGCATATGAAGGATTTTTGAGCGCCGGGCTATTTTGGTAGCCCGGGCCACCACCAACTGGTTCACATGTCAATGCTGGGATCGTACTTAGTGCAAACAATATACGCAATAGTATACGCTTAGTCGATTCGCTGACGATTTGGCCGGGTCGAATGAACCAACCACGATCGGAAACTGAGAAAACTCCAAAACCAGCATACCTGACGAGTTTCTCTCCAAAACCAGCATACCGAGTTTCTGATACTAAGGCTGGGTGCCTGTCCGTAGTTGCAAAGCCATCGCCCCGAGAAACATCATCAGACAGGAGGAGGGGGTTGGCTGGGTCACTACGAAAGCGGCCATGCCCACTCTTGAAGTGCGGGACGTATTTAGCAGCGGCAAGATAGCGAAGTTTGCTGTGCAAGACTATGCGTTGTCGATTTCTAGCTACCAGCTACAAATCAACTCGTATCGGCGTCGCTGTTGCCAGCTAAGAGAAAGGAAGTTTCCCAAGGTAGAACGCACGTTAAACGAATCCCGAGTGCTGGAGAGAGCAGGCCAACGCGAGTTCAGCGCTGCACCAACTGTGGACAACCGGATCACAACAGGAAAACATGCAAAATGGTCTCAATGGAGCCTGCAGCACCTACAGTCCTAACAGCGCCAGCAGCAGCTACAGCACGTGCAGCACTGACACAGTCATCACACCAGAAATCACTAGTATCCCCAGCGACAACGACTCCAGCAGCGAGAGCAGTGACTATTCCTGTGAGCCCGGCAACTGCCGCGACTCCTGCAACAGTAGCGATCGCAACAGCATCAGCTTCCTCGTAGTAGCACCAGCGCCTCGAACGGCTTCAGTAAGACAGCAAACATTTTTACAGAGCAATCGCACAAAGGTTAACCCAACCTTATACCTCTCAATGCAGCCGTCGCCAACCTTCTTATGATGCCTAGTATCAGAAACTCGGTATGCTGGTTTTGCCGAGTATGCTGGTTTTGGAGAGAAACTCGTCAGGTATGCTGGTTTTGGAGTTTTCTCTCGGAAACTTCGACTAGAACTCACAATAAGTGTTTTGTGTCTTTCGCTAATTTTGGAGGACTGACAGTCATACTTAGATCCATAAATAGGTGATCTACCCTGATTTAGATTGTGAGTTCTTCCCCTACACGCATTTGCAAGCTCATAGGCCGCGGGTAACAAACCGCCATGTGTTGCTATAACTCGGGTGGGATTAGCTTATTTGACTAATTTCGCCCACGGCCGAGAATTAACCCATAATTAACATGGGAATTGATATCTGAAGGCAGTTTTAGGTATTAATAAGACGTGAATATAATTAAGGCAGAATTATTGAAATACACAATACCCAACTGCATGGCAACTTGCCCAGCCTACTACTTAGTAAAAACATTTTCTCGTCGATTTCACCGGGAGTCTGGCAGTGCTAGCCTTGCCCTGCCAACACCATGATACTACGATGTTACAGAGATCCAATAAGTGTGGTCACCGAAATTCTAGATTTGTTTAGTCCTTCTTAATACGAGTGGCTCGGTCAGATTACGACTGCTGGTGCTGCTGCTGGTGCTGCTGCTCGTGCTGCTGGGTCGGGCAAGAGCCGTCACCAACACGCGTGATGTTCTGCTCGGGGTGGTTGCAGCTCGTGATGCCCAAGTTGCACTCGTTGCTGTAGGTGACGCCGTCCGAGCCGCACACAGGGGCGTAGTTGTCGGGACACAGCATGTCACCGCACATTCCACCCTTGTAACCGGGGGCGAAAGCGAGCTTACGCTGAGCATCAAGCGTCGAGAAGCCTGGGTTGTCGTTGCCCTTGTCGCTGGTCCCTTGGCACTTGGCCATCTTCATGTAGCATTCGTTCGAGTACTCCACGCCGTTCTCGTCGCTCACGGGATCGTACACGTCCAGACACGCGTCCGGGCAGCCCACGGTGCCGCTCTTGCTGCCGGCCGTTGACGTTACGGGCGAGGGCGTCGTCGACGATGCAGGCGTCGACGCGCAACCCCCGTTGCCCGCCTCGGTGATCTCGTTGTTGCTGTTGCAAGACGCGAGGCGCAAGTAGCACGAGTTGGAGTAGGTTTCACCGTTGGAGCCGCACACCGGCTTGTACACGTCGAGGCATCCGAACGAGCACTTGTCGTCAGCGGCAGCCGCAGACGTGACAGCGACAGCCACAAGAGCGAGGCCGAGAGTGAACTTCATGATATTCAAACTGGTAACTGGGTGCAGGGCGGTGCTGGGGTGCGGGGGTCGAGGCGAATCCGAGAATGAATCACCAACAACGATGTCTCTGTAGGATTATCCTACAGTAACGTTACTAGGATTATGCCTGGGGCAATCCTACATGTACAGTACTAGGATAGCCCAGACCTTCGTGTATTCGTGCTCGTGCATCCCGAAAGATAAGGATTACAGCACGCTCCGTACATCGGCAAATCCGGTCTGTATATGTTGTTTGTGGACCTCCAAGCGATCAAAGCTCTTGGTCAACATGAATGCACCGCACTAACAAATGGTTAACCAGGTACATGCTCGCAGCTCGCAGAGCATATCTCGCTTTACTAACCTGTAGATATGTACTGGGCATGAGCGCCTTTCATCCGAGCTGCGCATTCCAAAAGCGCAAAAGTGTACTGCGTACTCTTGTCACAGCAGCACAGTCTTGTACTCAGCAATGTGCTGTGCTTGAAGCCCTGCTTCCACCATATGAAGACGCAGATGCTCAATTTCCATAAAAGCTGTTGCAGCCTGCAACTTTGCAGGGTTGCAGGGCAGCGCGGTCGAGTGTTCGCCCACGCAACCGCACGAAATGTACCTGAGGTTTCTTGAAGATCCGTCGCCATCAGGCCGTGTTCACTCTGTGCTGGATGCGACGTCTGTACATGTATACATGCACCTATTGGTACTGCATCTTCAGCAGGTTGCTGCTGACAGAATTAACTCGATATCGATAGGATCGTGAGCAATACGGTACTTGTATCCAAGGAGTTGTATTTAACTCGGATGCCGCGCTGTGCACACGTCATTTGCTTGTAGCACATGCCTTTTATTAATGCCGCAAAGACGTATTAAAATACCGGTACATGTAAACACATGTAGGTCGTGGCGGCGTAGCATCTCCAACGGTTCACGCCAAACATCGCTTAGCGGGAAAATATTTATTTATCGCGTATTTTATTCTCCCATCGGTTCACTGAAACGCTAAATATTTGCCGTGTCACTGCATATTTTGCCGTCGTCACGGCAAAAATGCACATTATAGCGAGATCCCGTTAAAATGTACCGTGAACAAAATTCGCCTTGCTGCTTTTGTTCACGCCCGTGCTGCTGCTGGTGGCCGACGCCTTGCTGCTTCTGCTGCTTGTGTCGGGGAAGCCGGTTTCCGACGTCCAGTGTGGTCACATGAGTATTTCCAGGGGTATTTGCAGGGGGGGGGGGATTCTAGAATAAACGTTTTCCGGGGATGTAAATTTCACGTTGAATGATGTTTGACGTGAACCGTTGGAGATACTGAGCACCCATCTGATGACGGCGAACTCCAACGCAAGAGCTCGTCGACGGCAACGAGCTGGGGTTGCTGCCAGCAACTTGCTGGTGCTGACGCTTTTGAAAACAGCGTTGCTCTACGCGCTTGCAACGCACTCCCCATCGCTTGCTTTAGTAATGCTGGAATTCTTGCAGTTAGCAAGGCCGAGCATGCACGAGTTGGAGTATGTGACGCCATTCGAACCGCACACAGGGTTGTAGTCCATGGTGCACACCTTGTTGTTGCAATTTGAGCTCTCCCGCTCACTTTCCAGGGTGCCCGAAGAGGTGGCAAGCGACGAGTTGCTGGAGCTCCCTGTTTCGCTCTTGCACTGGGCCATTTGAAGATAGCACTCGTTCGAGTACTGGACTCCGTTCTCGTCGGTCACCGGGTCATACACTTCGAGGCACGCGTCAGGACAACCAGCGCTTAGACCGCGTACGGCGGACCCTCCCGCAGAAGATGACGGGCACCGTCCTCCCGATACTTGCGTGATCGCACCCCCGCTCTTGCACTCAGCGACATCGAGGACGCAAACGTTGGAGTAGGTCACGCCGTCCGAGCCGCATACGGGCTTATAGATCCTGTCACACGCCTCTGAGCAGTGCGAACTGGCGCCGTTGCCAGTCGACGATGTCGTAGCGCACTCTCCGTCGGACGCTTGAGTGATTTCGCCGTTGCTGTTGCAGGCTGCGACGTTCAGAAAGCACTTGTTCGAGTACGTCACGCCGTCGGAACCGCACACAGGCTGGTACACTGCAGGGCACGCAGACGCGCACTCGCTCCCAAAGCTGCTGGGTACTGAGTTCACCGCGTCGAGAGCACAAGTAGCAGACGCGACGACCGCCGCGACGAGGACGAAGGGGACACTGAACTTCATCTGGCCGTGAGCTTTTGAGTGATCTACTGCAAAACGAGGAATGAGCCAGCGAAGCGATTGATTTTGACGTGTCATCTATGGGTTCTTAGTATATCATGGAAAAGCGAGCCGCGCGCCAAACAACATGCACCCGTGTGGGTGTTGGCACAGAACTACGCAGATGGTGCTGCCGGCAGCTGACCCCAACTGTGTCTCTCTGTCCTCGCTTGCCAGCAGGCAGTAGGTTGCGGCGTCTTGCTAAAGCATACCTACATACCTACATACCTACAGACATCAGCCGAATGCATAGATTCCGTGCTGCGGCGACTTTGACGCATTTCAAAAATCGAGATGTTGTTTTTTACTCTCTACACTCATTTTATCTGGCGACGCTCAGTGGCTGCAGAATAAGCGCTAATAACTGGCAACTTACGCAGTGGTGGTCTTCGTGGACTTGGATGCCTTCTCGGAGACAGTTTGCTGCTGCGAGGTGGTTGCCGCAGAGCCGGCGCAGACGTCCTCGCTGGCCTGGACGAGTTTCAGCTTTGGGTTCTTGCAGCTAGCGAGCTCGAGATGGCACGAGCTCGAGTAAGTGGCGCCGTCAGAGCCGCACACGGGCGAGTAAATATCGGGGCAAGCACCCGTGCAGTTTTGGGCCGGGGACGAGCTACCGCTGCCAATGACGCCGTCAGATCTATCGTCGTACAGACTGCCGAGACCGCTGGCGCTGGTCGAAGAAGTCTTCGTCGACTTGGCCGACTTCGTGCTCTTGTCCGATTTCCTGGGGGCCTTGGTACCCTTCAGTGCACTCGCCTCACTGGCGGAGTCATCTCCGGCGCTGTCGTCACGCGAAGCACCAAACGACCGACCGTAGAGCTTCTTGTACTCCGCCAGGATGTCCACGTCCTTCTTCGTGCCTTTGCACTTGGCCATCCGCATGTAGCACTCGTTCGAGTACGTCTTACCACTCTCGTCACTGACGGGGTCGTACACATCGAGGCACGCGTCAGGGCACGCTGCGGCCGCACTGCCACGTTTCGATTCTTCACCGGACGGCGCAACGGAACCGCCGGCACACTCGCCGACTGCCGACAACGTCAACTTGACCGTTTTGCATTGGGCAATGCTGAATGCGCAGTCGTTCGTGTACGTGACGCCGTCCGAGCCGCAAACAGGTTCGTAGTGGGTCGGGCAGATCGCGTCGCAGCTATAGCCGCTACCAGAGGCGTCAGTGGAGCCCGAGGCATCCCAGCTAAAGTCCCACGACTCCCTCGACCCTGATGTCGAGTCCACCGCCGAGTCCTTTGATTTGACGCCCTTGAGAGAGTTGCCAGCGCGAACAGAGGCGAGGGCGAATGCCACAAGCACGATACCGAAAGCAGCCTTCATGCGGAATCCGATTGACGGCAAAGCCCGGTTGTGGTCTCTGCGAAATCGAGAATGCCGGAGCCATCTCTGCTATCCTCGCTGGCAGCTCTCGTTTTCAATCCGGAGAGGCTCTGGTCCGGGGAACGGCCGACGACGTCTATGTGCGTTGCAGCCTGCAGGCTGCCAGCACCCCATCCGAGGTTTCTCTCTCGATAGCTCGCGCCAAGACTCTTGAGTCAGGCTTGAAGCGTGGGGGAAATGGTTTGGTCGTCCAAGTGGCCAGTTTCAGGGAACCTCACGTTCGTATCCAAAGAAAGCGGTTGCATGTCTTCAAAGTGCTCAACACGTCGTGCAGGGAAGCAATGGCTGTGGGGTCCTCCGTTTTTTTTCGCGCGCTGAAGCAAAGCGTTCATGATTCACGAAGAATAATCGGCCACGCCGTCTGTGCGATCAGCTGGAACGCCAGCACCCCGAACAGAAAAGCATGAGGACTGTTTCAAGTTGAAACTTTCAACGAGCCTGACACTGTCATTGACAGCGATCGATATTACCGGTATATAGCGCGATGCATGTGCGTGTGGGTTCAAGTTGCACGGTTCAAGCCCAACATATTGCGGTGGAGGCTGTGAGTATCCACACGGATATACTAAAATAACACTGCAAATTGCAGTCTGCAATGCCGCGCTTGTTCCCATCAAAATTTGAATCATAAAGCGACAAAGGTCGTTTGCTGGGGTACCAAACTTTAAACATTGCTGTACCTACTGCAGACAATGATGCACTCACGATTCGTTCTCAGTCCCCATTGCAGGCCGTGATGCTCGGTAGAACTTCTCACCGACCCGCATAACTTGTAGTGGAAACACCAAAATGCTTAGCGTTGTGGTTCGTTGTTTCCGATACATGTAGTACTGTAATATGGTAGCAGATATATAATTCAAGTAACACAAAGCGTATACTACATATTAGCTTCGTTTTTTTTTGTTTTGCGTTTGTACCCTTGACCACCTTACCGATTTGGGCGAACGTGTTTCATCGATCAAACACATTTTCCGCGTTTATTTGGCACGGATCTCCCAAGTTCGACTCATCTTACGCCAAGTTAAATAGCAAGTGAGCGTCACTGAATGTTCTCGGCAACAATACTCGTCTATCTGATCCATGCAGTGCATCACGGTATCGATCTTCATCGTTTTGTCTGGATCAGCGGCGATGGAAATGGGTGTCAGCAGGGATGTAGAACCCCGGTACTACGAGCTGCTTTCGGCAAATAAAATCGCCAAATTGAACTGAAAACGAGCTTACTCCAATGTCGCCTCCGGTGCGCATGTTGCAGTTATGTATTACAGTATCACCGCAGGTCCATAGTGAAATATTAGGTCCCGACAAATTTTCAAAGCTCACAATAACAATCAGAAACACAAAAAATCCTAGGCAGCAATAGTCGATAGAATAAAGACCAAGCTAGATGCATAAAGTGAAGCAATGTTACTTCGCTGATAAGAGCGAATGATATTTTGTTCAAATGTGAAACTAACCTCGTACTCAACCAAACGCGTGCTCTTTGAAAAATAAATTATGGGTCAAACAATTATACCAATTAGTTTAAGATTAAATAAAAAAATAAAAATAAAAGTATTCTTTCACGAAAAATAAATTTGTTGAAATAATTTCTACGTAGGTTCAAATCCTACTTTCTCCAAAAATTATTATTAAAAACATCAATTGTAATATTTGAGCCTATACTTAGTGTTTAAACGAAAAACAAGGCAGAGCACTCCGAACACGGACAGTACATTGGATCGATTCCCTATACAGTCAAACCTGTTTATATGAGACCCTGTTGGTGGCCATCTAAAGCAGTGATTCATATAAAATGGACTCAGTTAAGAAAATTATGTGGTGCACATAAAGAAGTCGGGCATAGTTCGCTGCCGCTTTGCCTTCAGCGTGCTCTCCCTAACCAAATCCGTCACTGTCAGTAGAGCCCTTCGTTCACTATCAGTCTTCTCTCCACATTGCAGCAAAACGCAGAGAGTTCCATACAGTGTCTCAATGCAACTGCGGGCTGGATGACGGGTTCTGGGTCCTCGTCCTCATCATCCTGCGAACAGCCATCACTAAGTGCTGCTTCGTCCACGATCACGTCAGGTTCGTGCACAGCCACATCTTCGTCTACTGCCACATAATCACAAGCACTAACAGCGCCCTCCTACTTCGCCAACAACGCCGTCAACTCCTCCAACTCGTTGCTGGAAACAGGCTCGACGTAATCAGCACTAGCCCGGGCACCTCTAGCATCGTTCCACTCAAAACGCGAGTTTTAATCCAGCAATTTGTGATTGTTGTTGGTGTCACACCAGCCCAAGCAGCAATGGAAAATGGTACAGCTTCAAGTACATTGAGCTTTCGTGTAACGTTAGCCTCAAGTGCATCTAAGCACCACCGCACGAAAAGCTTTCTGTACCGAGCCTTAAAGGACCGAATTATGCCTAAACACGCCTCAAAAGCACTAGTTAGTTTTGGTTTTAAAGCAATATTGATAACTTTCTTACCTGCATCAAGTGGCTGCACAGCAGAAGTCATGTTGGGGGGAAGGAAGTGGACGGTCACGTGAGACAGATCCCGGAGAATCTTGTGGCTGGAAGCGTTGTCGACTAGAAGAAGAACCTTGCGATTGCCAGCCCCCATTTTTAGATTGAAGTGATGCAGCCATTTGTCCAAAATGACGGATGTCATCCAAGCCTTTTTGGTGGCTTTATACAGAACAGGTTTACCTTTAATGGCCGCTCCCTTTTTGAAGCACCGCGGATTTTTTGCCGTTCCAATGACAAGTGGGTCGAGCTTGTCGGAACCAGTCGCGTTGCAGCAGAAAGCCAAATTCAGCCTTTGCTTTCCTTTTTATTTCCCTTGCGTGGAGCCGTAGCAACCGTTCGATTGGGTGCTAGTCGGTAGAACAGCGCTGTTTCGTCGAAGTTGAACACGTTCTCAGGTGCGAACTCTGTCACCAGCTCTTGCAACTCGAGCCTGGCATCCCGCACAGCGTCATCTTCCACAGCACCACCCTCTCCGTGTAACGTGTGTGAACGAATACCATTACGCTTTTTAAAGCTATGGAGCCAGCCGTTACTAAGATGGAGCTGCACGGGGTCGATGCTGAAGCGCTCAGCCAGCTCGCGAACCTTCAACAGGAGGATGTCGTCCGCCATTGCGGTTTTAGCTTCGTTTTGAAAGAAAAATTCCCTCAGTTCGAGCGCGAACTGAGGAAATTTCACGCGGCGCCGCTTAGTTGCCTTCATGTCGACGTGACTGAAGTAGGAGGAAGGCAGGGCACGCAGTCTGGTGAGAGTAGCTCGGCTGACCCGGGCCTTGAACGTCGAGTAGATCCACTCGGAGAGCATGGGGTTGCTGATGCCAGGACTCTGCTTCAGCTTTAGGTGAACCTGGAGCTTCTGCTCGATCGTCAGACAGGTGCGTGGAGACATGGGGAACGACGGAGCTTGGGGTGAGCCGTTCTTTTTGGTTGGAGGAGTGTGTGGCGGAGCCAGTGTGGATCAAATAAGCAGGTGTGGACTATTTTTGGTCCTCCAAATGTGACTCGTATACCTTGTATGCATATAAAGAGAGGTCATACAAAACTTAAGTGAAATGTTTGGTTCCGACAAGGCCTGGATCAAATAAACGGCAGGGCTCAAATAGGGAGGATCATATAAGCAGGTTTGACTGTATACATAGAGTTATGATACGGATAGGCCACCCCTCACACACTTCTGGGGCATGCGTTCTTGATTGTTATCATCATTGGTATACAGACGCTACTCTCACTTCCGACACCAGGTACCACTCATTTATTCTGAAAGGAAATTATACCATTACAGAGTATTAATTTTGACAACACTAAATCTGCATGGTGGAAAGTCGAAGCATGACGTCGCTCACTTCCACATCGTCGCCGTAGCTGCACTGCGCAGAATCGCCGCCGTCGTCCTTCGGTCCTATATAGCAAATTCCGGTATGGCGAAAGCAGTTCTTGATGGTCTGCTTTCCCTTGATATCTTGCCAGACCTCGTCGCTCCATCGCATTGCTTGAAGCTGATCCACAGTGTACGGGTCTTTCGTGAGCGATTCGGGCTCACGGAGCTTGTTGAAGGCCCACCGGAGCTGCTTCTTCTTGTACCCCGCCTTGAACGACGCTATTATGCCGGCNGCATTGCTTGAAGCTGATCCACAGTGTACGGGTCTTTCGTGAGCGATTCGGGCTCACGGAGCTTGTTGAAGGCCCACCGGAGCTGCTTCTTCTTGTACCCCGCCTTGAACGACGCTATTATGCCGGCGTCCATGGGCTGCAGGAACGCGGTCGTGTTAGGGGGCAGATGCTCTACCGTCACGTTGGTCAGGTGAAGGTCCCCCGTCTGATGGGAGGAAGCGTTGTCGAGTAGAAGCAATATGTGGCGCCCGGCTGCCCGCATATCGCGGTCTACGGAGCGCACCCAGTCCTGGAACACCTTCCTCGTCATCCACGCCTTCTGGTTCGCTTGGTAGTTGAACCCGAGCTGCTCCGCCGACTTCTTGTTGTAGCAACGTGGATTTTTTGCGCGGCCGAGATACAGGATAGGAAGAGCATCTGAGCCGTCGGCGTTGGCAGTCATTGCCAACGTAATACGCGTTTTCTTCTTCTTGACGCCACGCATTCGCTTTGAGCAAATAGAACGTGTTGGAGCCATAGCATAACATAATCCTGTTTCGTCCATGTTATAAATATTTTCAGCATCGTACAAGTCTGTTACCTGCTGTACTTTCCGTAGCCCCTCTCGAATAGCGACCGGGTCTGCCGAAGCTGCTTCTCCATGTAGCTGACGGTAGCGCAACCCGTGCCTCCGCATAAACCCTGACATCCAACCAACAGAGAAGTTTAGATCCCAAGCATCGCATAGGCGAGCTTGTAGCGCGCGAGCTTTCATCGTGATCAGCTCCCGGGACACGCAGATGTTGCGCCGCTCGATGCTCTCGATCCAGGCGGCGAGCTGCTTCTCGAGCGTCGGGGAGATCACTTGGAGAGGCTTCCGGCGGTTGCCATCGCCGTAGTTGTCGCTCAGGATGGCGGCCGCGTTCTTCAGCACATCGCTGACGGTGTTTCGGGCAGGCTTG